>VYXD01005952.1:271912-462917 GCA_013397195.1 Hylia prasina
CACACTAAATACAGAGGTTCAAAGTGGGCGCGGAAAGGTTTACAGCCAATAGAGATACAGACATAGGATACTGCAGGGAGGGTACACACTTGGGATAAACCATACATTTTCCAGGGGTAGACTAGGGCATACCATTTCAATAAAATGCAATTCCACAATCCTCTTACTCACAAAAAATTTAAATTTTTCTAAGAAAAATGGATTGTAGTAAAACGCAAAATAAGACACATGCCTTGGGGCAGCAGGCTCCACACAGGTCCAGTTTTGCAGCTGAAGCCAAATAAAAGCAGAGTGAGTAACTCTGAAAATATCACCTAGAATATAGGTGTAGGCAGCTTGATTTAGAAAAAACTTTTGAATTTTCCACAAGATATTTGCATAAGCAAGCTAGGGAAAAGTCACCTAGAGAAACTCATTATAGGCTGAGCATGAGACTGTTTGGAGAACATTAAGAGAATAGTTATTGATGGTATGCTGTTTGGAAGGGTATATTAAGCATGGTTCACAGAAGCCTGTCCTTGACCTAATTCTATTCAATATTTTCATTAATGATCTCAATGACTCGATAGATCAGTTGGGAATGAACATGCTGGAGGAATGGACTAGAATTTTAACCCAGCAAACTGGGACAGTAGTCTGAAAAAATAAGAAGCTATTTAAGAGGGGATATTGAAATGTGTAAGTACAGAATGAGAAATGGAAGCCTATATTAAGAAACCTACAGAGAGGCATCGTGATCTGAGCTCATACATTAAACTGAAGGCAATAAACTCCTAACTGTGCAAAACCTACAGACAGGGAAGCATAAACAGGAAGCTGTCCTGAGACACCCCCGAAGTTAAAATCCTACTTGAATTAGTCAGCACTTATGAGGTCTTAGCTAGAGAACTGTCTGGCTGAGAGAAATGTACTTAAGAAAAGACACAGACCATTTGGAGAAACTCAGGAAGACAAAAACAAGCCCAGGTCCAGGAAACACAGCCCCCAAGGGGAGAGACTGTACCAAGAACATTTAGTTCAGAGGAAAGAATTGATCACATCCATGCTCAGTCCTCAAGTATATAAAGAATGCTGCAAAGTGAAAAAGAATAGACTGTTCTCTGTATTATCACAGTGGATAGGATTTAAAAAAATATATAAATAGGCTTACACTGCAACAAGGAAGATACCAGGGAAAAAAAATCTGAAGTCCTGTGACAGCTAATAAAAAAAATCTCTAAAACCCCTTTGGCTGCACACCAGAAAAGAACATATATGCAACTGATCCTTCCTCTGGGTAGGGAGAGGGACAAGACAACTTTAGGATTTCCTTCAAAATGTTACAGTGCCTGCCATTCTATATACATCTAACAGATGACAGCTCCTCACTGAAAAGGTGCAGAGAGATGAAGAGATGTTGCTAATGGAACAGAAAAAAATGTTTGGTCTCTTAATATTTTTATACTGATAACAAAGCAAGCCACAGGATTCCAACACAAAAATGGAGATGTCAGAAACAGAGTGGAAGCTCAGTACACAGTACTTCAAATGGGATTTACTGCTGTCTTAGACAGTCACTATTGTATTGACATCCAACTCACACATGTAACAGAGCTCCTCCTCTTCACACAAATGCCAGAAGCTGGAATTGATGTCGTACTGCTGCTCTGTAACTCACTGTGCTGTTGCTGACCACTCCTCCAGGAAAGGCTGCACACCTGTGCTTAAGTGAAGGGATTCTCCCATTCTGAAATGTGCAAGTCACTCATCTGGATGTGATATTTTGAGCTCAGAGTGACAGAAACTTCAGTACCACAAGCACAAAACAGTGAGATTGGCCACAAACTGAAAGATACCTTATTTGCAAGGCAGGAGCCACAGGCTGTTTACACCAGAATGTCTCAACTATAAACATTTATTAAATCAGCCTTTTTTCAATCATGGCATATTTTCTACATCACTGCTCATTTTCAACTTGTTGCAAAGTTTCTCCTGATGTTCCCTTTTCAAGACACTGAAAAGCTGGACTCAAAGTTACTTCAAGAGGCTGGAGCCAAGAGCAGCCAAGTGCTGAACAGTGAGAGTGAATTTGCTTAGCCACTCCTCAAGCACTGCCCCTCAAGATCCATAATACCTGCAAAAGTCCTTCCAGCAAAAATCTCATTATATGGTGCTGACAGTCCTAGCTTACAGTTCAGATGAAAATAAAAATTTTATCTTTACAAACTTAAAACAGAATCTGCTTTCATTATCAGGTGACCAACTAGAATTTGTGTTTGTGATCTAGAACTGCTCAGCAAAAAGTGGAGCTGCTCCATAATATTAATTAGTTATCAACTTAATCACTTCTATTGATAGGTATAAAAATGACAAGTTCACTAAGTAAGTGCGCAGTTAGCAGAAAATGACTGATAAAATGCTTCACTGATTATTGACAGCATTTTTAAATTATTTACAAACTAACAGACATGTATGTCTTAACTACAGTCAATTACCTGAGTTACCACTTTCTTTAAAACAGAACTTACAAGGAATTACAGACCAGTGTCAGCTTACTTCAATGTCAGATAAAAGCATGAGGCATCAATCAAAACCAGGCTGGCCAATCATCCTGATCAATGTCATTCATTAAGCACCAAAAAAAGCCAAGGAAAACTGGATACCTCTACTATACTGGAATTGTACACACACATTCATAAACCATTTGGTTACCAAAGACTTCCTGCAAGAAAAGCAAAGAAAGAAAAGCACAGAAGTAAGAGTCTGGCTTTAACCAAATGAAAGATCAAACAAGTGCTAAAAGTGGACAAAGACACTGCAGTGAAACACTCCAACCATTAACCTATTTGTCATTCAGGTTTGAGACTTTGTCCTTGCACCTTGTGTACAATCTGTGGATCTGTGGCTCTTCCCTAAGTTGAGGCTTCTTGGAACAGACGAGGTCTAATCAGGAAGATGAATGCTTCCTACCTTGAGGAACTTTTCTTGATGATCTGACTCAAGAAGCAAAACACACCTGCAAGCAAGGAGGGTGGGAGCAAATCCCTGTTGTGCTGCAACCCTACAGAGAGAGCTGATCCTTCTGCAATTCCAAATTGCCAGTCAAAGTTTTAACATCTTAATGCACAGCATGCTCTAATTAAAATTCCTAAGTAAGGGGGAAAAAAAACCACCTCACACTAACCAGCAAAACTAATGTTGCAAACTAACAAAGTACAAAATTGAAGGTTCTCTTTGCAGCTCTTTCATAAATGACTTTCATGTCAAAAGTATTTCAAGCAAATAGTTGTGGACAAAGTCACCACAAGTTCTGCCAGTTTTAGTGGTGAGACACAAGTACCTATTCCTACATAAGCCTTCTATGTTAGGGTGGATAGCAATCCACAGACAATCCATTTAAGCACTTTCCTCTGGAAGATGGACGAAACCAAATATGGACCATATGGACAAACTGTCTGCATTGCCTCAGTGAACGATAAAATTATGACAGTTTTCCTTCTTACATTTGTCGCAGGAAAGAAATGTTCTGAGGAGTCCAGACTAACTACCCTCAAGGCTGGCAACAGCAGATTCATTAGTGCCCTTCACATGGCAGCAAGGGAAACATGGGAAGAGAAGCAGCAGGAGCCACAGTCTGAAGACTCAGGTCCACACTGTGACATCCCACATGTGGCAGTGGACAACTGACCAAATTAATTCTCTCACTTTTATACCCATCAGCTGGGCATCAATTCACTGCACAAACACTTAAGTGAGGGAAAGTTGTAGATAATGATGTGTTTTTGAAATACATCGTATAGCAAAGACAAAAATTGTCAAATACTGTCACTTAGTACTGAGGAATCAAAATACTTTGTAAGAGCTTTTCTCAATACTAATATCACAGCAACTTCAGCTTTAAAGGAAGTTGTGTGTTAAACTGTGATGCTTAAACATTAATATACCTGTTGTAACAGCAGAATTACTAAATAAATGTACTCAGATACCATTATTACAGCAGTTCAATGTCTCTACAAATACATTTCAGCCTAAACCCATAGTTCTCATTGAGTTTTATGTTTCCAACCGTTCTATTTTCATTCCAATCTGGCAAACCTCTGTTCTTCCACTGTTCTAAATTCAGACCTGTGTCTGAAACTGCCCAGTCATGCCATGCTTTGCCAGATGACAAATGAGATTTACAGCTCAATTTAGAACTGCATGGAGACAAAACTGTCCTAAGCACAAATCAATCTTCACAGTTAAAAACAACACAATCCCATTCAACACGGAGGTATAAAGCGATTTGCATTTCTCCCCAAACAAAATGCTTTTCTTGCCAAAGCTTCCCAAAAATACTTTTAAAAGGCAAGATGACATACCACCATCCCTTCCTTTTCCCTTCCACATCCATCAGCCATTGAAACCTACCTTAGTTCATCTAAAGACAAAACAAGATATACATGAGAAAACTCACTTCTCAGATGCCTGATTTTTGGGGGGAAATAATTTTAGTTATTCATACATGATAAGTAACTAAGTAGTCCATCTGCATTTCTACTGTCCTCACAGACAGCGTGACCAGCACTCTGCAGAAAAAAAATTCCCATATACATTTAACAGAGGTGGGCACCAATGCAGATAATATTTCAGTAACTTAAGTGACCAGAAGAGCTTGTGAAAGACCTTGATCTTTCCAGGTAACAAAACTATGTTCTCAGAGAGTGCAGAGTTCAAGTCAGCATTGGTTGAAGTGAGGCTTAAGAAAGAAAACTAGATGATGGATCACTTACTTTAGCAAAAACTAAGAAATTTAGGCAACACCTCTGTGTGGGGTCTAAGTTTCAGCCTGTCCTTATGGAATGCTGTTTCAAGAATCAATTCACCATAAGGGCATGGATCACTCCTAACTCTCGGACTGAAGTTATAGGTACTAGAATATCAGTTTTCATAGAAAATACTATAAAAGAACTGGCTCCTACACATCTGAATGAGGGCCATACAGCCTAATAAAAGTAATTTTCTGGTCCGAAAAGGACGGACTCTGATTGACGTGAACGAAGCCCTTGAGAAATCTCAGCATGATCAACCAAAACATAAGAAGACTGTGTGACTTCCACTCAAAGGAGAAGAAATTGATATAAACAGAACATGCTAGAGGCAATGAACAGCCCAGCTTTCTTAATCAAAAATAATCAGATCAGTTTAGTGCCAAATGCCAGTGCAACGGTGTTAGCAGGTGCCTCATTCACTGCTGGGTTGTCAGTTTAGCAGCACTTGATCCAGACCTCAAATTACCATTTGGTTAAGAAATATGAATTAGAATAGGCAGGACTGGCAAGGACTCAGTAGTCAAAAAGACAGTCTCATTTTTAAGAATGTGCCTTGTAAAGCAGTGCAAGGTTGAGATTTACCAAAGATCTTGCAGTATTTTCTGATTCTGTTCAGTAAGTTCCTTTCACAGCTGACTGTGAAATACAAAATTTGTTAGATTCTCTCTCCTGTTGTCTTGGGTTGCACAATGTAACCAAAAATGTGTATTCTATTTTCCATCTGTTCAAACCAGTTGGGGAGGTGGGTTTGTCTCTTGTATAACCCATTCCTCATAACTCCACGGGGGACGGGACGGGTGCCTTCTTCTAATAGGCCAGCTGTTAAAACCAGGCAGAGCAATGTTCCTTATCTCTTTCACAACCCATCCTCCCTCCAGGGGGTATCTTCTGTTAGTGGGCCATTAAGGGTCACTGCTGTGACTGATAAAATTACATCACCCCACTGTGAGAAGCTCCACCCAGTGGGGGTGCCAATTATTCCTACTTAGATAAAAACTGAGACTCACAAACACCAGGCAGCCTGCTTTCCACGGGATTACAGAGGAAGACCGGACCCATCTTGTCACCATTGGACCCTCTCTACAGGATCATCTCTACTCCAATAGAACCACATCTGTTACTCCAGAAGGATTTATTTGGACTGTTTCCAACACCCTGACCAACAGGGTGTCAGGTCATAATCTGACTCTGTCAGGGTTGCTACGATTTTTGCTTGTTTGTTTGCTTGTTCTTCTGTACTACATTTATATTTTTAATATTCCTAATAAGGAACTGTTATTCTTATTCCCATATCTTTGCCTGAAAGCCCCTCATTGCAAAATTATAATAATTTGGAGGGAGGGGGGTTACATTCTCCATTCCAAGGGAAGCTCTAGCTTTCCCTGGCAGACACCTGTCTTCTTAGACCAAAACACTTGTCCTTTACTAGAAAAAGTATACAAATCTATACTTTGTATAATGTATCAGAAATGTACAGCTTAGATGTCCCTTAGAGGACTCACCTTTGACAAGCAACAGCCACCTTGAGGGGGAAGTGGATGATCTGAGTCTTGCAGACTGATTACACCATCTTGGAAAAGCATTCGTATCAGACACAAATGAAAATAAAGAACTGTAACACTGAGGAATGGAAACTCAACAACTGGAACTTCAACTAGCACAGCATGCCCAGCAGGAGATGTGAGAAAGACTCCGCATTCTGGCACTGACAATGGGAAATAAGCAGATCCACTGTAGTCTTTTTGCTCATACATTGTCAACAGTGTAAACTGACATTTTTAACCTGTTTTTGCACAGAACAGCAGGAGAAATTGTGGGGAATCCCAGAAGACTTGCTTAAACTCAGCCTCCCCAAGCCCCTGGATTCCTTCAGTGTGTCCATTATCTAGCAAAACGGGCCTTACCACAGGTTGCAGTCATACAGTCTACTGCCAGGCTTGGCGGGTTAGCTCCCAGCGCTAGGCCCTATCTTAAAATAATTCTATTTATATCCTCAACAAGTTTGTTTAAAACTCGTGTGTTTGTAAATGAAGAGCTTTCCAGTTCACTGTGCGTATTAAGCTAAAAGGGAAACATAAAGGGGTTTTGAAACTGCTAATAAGGTAGCATTCTTCTGCTGCCTTTCATCCTTAATTTCACGAGACCCCCAAGCACTTAGCAGATGTAAACACAGAGCTGCTCTCCCAGCAGAGAGGGGCAAATAGTGCTGGGGTGGACTGTGGCTTCACCACAGCAACTCCCCATGAGCTGTGATGGGCTCTCATTTTGCTTTACCACCCAGTGGCTGTTCAACTGCGGAGTCCAACAGGCAAGGAAAGTGCTATTGCCCAGAAAAAAATGCCTTGTACACATCAAAATCTTCCCTGGTGCACAGGGCTCACTTTTCCATAGTCAGTTACTTGCAATCAACTAATACACGATTTAAGAGACAGAGCTATTTTCAGCTGAGCCAGAAACATACACAGAAAGGACACTGGTCCCTCAGGCTTTGGTCAGCAGATTGGAGTTGATGGCTCTGTCCCAGACATTAAATGCATTGTAGTTTTTAATAGAAGCTGTTCTTTAAGAGCTTCGTTGCAAGCCTGATGCAAACCCTTCTGTCTCAGTTCCAGTGAAAACCCGCTTTTTAGGTGGGGAGACTCAGCTTTGATTACAAGCAAAGAATGCCACCTACTGAATCCTTCCTACCATGAGCACAGCTTTGACCCTGCTGGCTCCAGACCTCTGGCATGATCACAAGTCAGACTGCAGTCCCAAAATAAATTCCAAGGAAAAGCAGAAAATAGGCTTGTAAAAACAAAGCTTTTCTCTCTGCTACTCTCCCCACAACCCAAAGATGTATTACTCACCAAACATCTGCACAGCCACAATAATTTCTGGTTTTGCAACACTGACAACCTTAACAGTATTAAAAAACTCCTTGCATCTTTATTCCATTTTGGATTCACTATAATACAGCCTGACAGTATATACTAGTGCAGTACATTCTCCAACATTTAACCCACATTCCCAGTTGCTGTTCTTAACTTCACGGCTTAATGACACAGAGTCAGTAGATCACAATATGACCCTGTTAATATATTTTTAATGTCATTTTTACAAATTACAGCATAATGCACTGATTATGAGGATTAAAGGAAAGTCTCTACATCTGTCTGGAAACCAAATAAAAGAATGTTTGAACATCTGTTCATCCTACAAATGTCTTTAAAAGCTTTGATTTTCCCATAATCATTTTGTTCCACCATTTCACCCTTTTTCGAATGTGTATCCAACAGCCTCAGGACAGCAGCCAGAGATGTGCAGTAATAGCACATTATAATCAAAGTTCTTTGGCACACTTAGGTTCTCCCTTTGGAATTCTACATTGGGAGAAACACAAAACCAAACCCCAGTCTTCAACAGATCACTCCCCAGCTGCGTATCCTACACAAACTCTGCAACAGGAGCAAAATGAGAGGATGAGGCTTTATGACAGGGGCTTTCCACAGAGGATTCCAAGGCACAAGGACAGGGTAGGGTGGCAGGGGAAGGCACAGCCTGGTCCTGTGGGTCCATCAGAGCTGCCCAGGGTCAAAGCCTGAACAGAGGCAGCTCCTCAGTGCACATAGGACCTGGGATGAGCTGCAGGCCAAGAGCCTTTCCTGCCTCACTGTGCTCCCAGCAACTGTTGTGGGAGCCCTGCCACAGATCGCCAGGGCAAGAGCAGAACAAGAGCAAGCAGAAGCAATGAGCAAAGAAGGAAATGGAAGCACTGAGGAGGAGATCAGGTCTTAGACTGAGAAGATGGAAGAAAAATGCCAAGTTAGTATGCTAGTCTGGAAATAAAATGGAAGATAGGAAGATTTTACAAATATGTTTACAAGAGACTGGATGAGAAAGGGATATAGGTCCAACTCTGGAATTACTGCTGCTCACTCCCTTGGAGTATCCCAAACAAATAAACCATTGGACTCCCTGCACTAGGAGTCCTTTCAGCCAAGCAGAGGGCTGCAAATCTAAGTGTTCAGGGTTAATGAGTTTTCAAAGGGATCAGGTTCCATAACAACAGACTCACTGATCCTGTTAAGGGCAATCCATGGTGTGTGGGGGGGAAAACATTAATCAGACAGGCTTTTGTAAAATTATACACCCCCATTTACACCGACAACCTCCTTTCCAGAGCTACTCAAAAGTGTCTTAGAAACAAGACAAAACCCTGTATGTGCAAGGATAACTCTGGAAGCACCTTTCCTGATCACTCCCCTTTTCTTTCCAATACTCCAAATTAGCAACCCATTTAAAATTTGGCAAGGACACTAGAACTATACAGATACAAATATAAGTTCCTTAATAACTAGGACTATTTAATTAGGGTTTTTTTATACACATCATTCTTAGACTAACCTGGGATGACAGTAACACACGTTCCTTCAGTGTGATCTGTTTCTCTGTGTTCCGTCACTGCAGTATCTTAGGCAGAGGTAATAGCGCAGAGTACAAAACAGGATTTGAGAACAGCTTAAAAGAAAGATAACATTATGAATATTCTTTCCAAAGACTCCTTTGGGGAGTGTTTGGGAAGAAGAGAGAAATGGGGAAGGAAAGGTGACAGGGGTGTGAAATGCATTTTTTCCATTACAGAAGGATACAGTTTCCAGCAAGGCTGGAAGCACCAGTTACATTAAGCCAATAGCTGAAGTTGCCCCTCTAATTCCTCCAGGATCACACTGAAAGCATACCTCATAATCTTAGGGGATGTGCTAAAGCTTTGCTGGGACTCACTCAGCAGAAACTGTTTGGGATTATTACACAAAGCACTAATTCTGTTCTGATTTAAAGGGGGACCATCAGCCTAGCTTAGACACTAGGCTTGCTCTGCCTCACAACTGTCCAGCTGTAAATATCCTCTCAATAGCTGATAGCTTTGCCATTTGTAGCCACTTTGGCTATATAGAAATTAAAAGGAAAAGACTGGAAAAAAACAGGATCATGTGAACATAATGGACATATCCATTAAGGGATATAATAATACGATTAATAAGAATGAATGCAGGAATTATTTATTTACCTCTATGTGCAACTAATGCACTTACATTGGTCACCATCTATAGCTAACTTCAGCAAATGGGTCACAGGCTGCTATTCAGCATCAACAAGCAGGTACTCTTTTCGTTCAAAAGACAGGAACTAACATTTGCCATGCTGCCAAGCCCGAGTCCAATTTCTGTTCCACGCTGCGGCTTTCATACCTGTGGAACTGCTGTTAGTTTTCATGTTAAGGTGTCCTAGTACTTTGTATGCAACAAGGAAGGGATATTACCAGTGCTCTCCTTTCTATGAGCCTAGGACATGAAATGGAGAGAAAGAGCCAAAGCACACATGAAATCCCTATTAAAAACTAATGGATTCTGAACCTTTGGAACAGCAAACAAAACAATTAAGACTCTCAGCTACACAGATAATTATGTTTAATATGAAAAACATTTCTAGATATAAATCATATTTACAAAAACATCCATACCATCTCTAAGATAGCATCTTACATAGTTGAAACCGAAGGAATGTGAAACATCCATTTTAGATTTCACCTATTAAATAGTGTGCCTTCTGTCTCCAACTTTGCTCAAGGAAGTAAGCCTAGAATGATCAGCTTTACTTTGTGGGTCACATGAAATTCACATCTTGACTTGATTTAGATTAATACTGGTGGCAAACTTCTAAATCAAGAGAAACTTCAACACAATTATCCAGGAAAATAATGCAATTAGAATGTACACCCCAGTGTGCTCATCTGGCAGGTGAGATTCTCTGAGATGCCATTAAGATGCACAATGCAGAGATGACAAAATAAGCAAATTTGAACAGAACAATATGAGACTGCAGAGATTTTGAAAGGGGGCACAGTCAGCACGATCTTCCAGGCTCTGTTCGTGAGGAAGGAACAGGTCTAGTGTGTTTGGACAAGAAACATATTCCACCTCAATGCATTTCAGGGTTTGGACTTTGAGGTGTAATCAGAGGCCTCTCTTGCTTCCTCAGGATTGAATCATTTTCTTCTGTGTGTCAAAAACATATCTTTTAAAGATAAGAGAGATAGTAACAGGTTGGGCTGAATCATTCTTGCTGCTTTCATCCTCTTTCATCATATCCCCCTTCCCTCCCTTAGATTTCTTCTTGGAGGCAGCAGTTAGCACCATCTTAGTATCTGGCTTCAACCCATCTGTAAAAGAACAAGAACATACATGACTAACACACTCAACATCACATCTCAGAAAACTAGAAAAAATGAGCAGGCATGTTTTCATTTGAAATCAACCAAACAAAATAAGAAAGTAAATCAAATGCATTAGGGAATTCACATTTCTGCATAAGACTCCAGCAATATGGTAATTTTACATAAAAAAAAAGAGAAGTCTTTAAACATAACAAAGTTCACAACTGTGATACCACAAATCCAGTGCAGTATCCTGAATCCTTCAGTGTCCATCTACAACTTTTAAAGTATTAAACACAGGCAAGAATTCAAACAAGTCAGACCAGCTTGCCTGGTCTAACTCTTTTACTTGGCAGGCCTTTCCTATTTTTTAGACACATACCCAACGTTTCTTGTCATCACTAAGAATATTTATAAAAATATAAGACATGAATAAAAAAAACCTGGTAAAATACTAAAATTATAGAAAGTCACAAGACTCAGAAGATTCTTGAATTTCTTTAGGTCTAGTTTCTGGTTTTACCAAAAGCACACTGCTTTTTTTCTATAACTTGCATATTGTGAATTATACAGATTTTGTGTTTGTTTTTGTTTGTTGGTTTTTGTTTTGTTTTTATTTTGTTAAGACAGTATTTGTTAGGGGTCTCAACTTGCACTGCTTATTGCTTAGGGGCACTAGAATTAAGCTACATTGTATTTTGGGGATCTGTTATTCCAGACATTTGTGCCAAACAAAATTATTTGTCCTTTTCTTCCTAAACAGCAGTGTTTATTTATTACACCTTTATTTTTTCTTATGACTCAACACACTGGTAACATTTGAGATAAGAAATGCAAGATAGGAAAATCCAAAGAAATATCATAAAAAAGAGAGATGCACCTCCTAAAAGAGCACTCCTGAAGAAGCACTTGCATAAAGCAGAACGCAACAAATGCCTTGGAAGCTTTTTCAGTGCCACCAGAATAGACTGCAATGTGGTTTTCAGGCACTGGGCCAAAATCAGTTCAGGTATTTCTAACCTGTGGTGTCACATAACCTTATCACAAACACTTAATCAGCCTCTCTCTCTTAATACTGAAATTCAGATGAGGATTCTCATATCACAGCCTGACAAAAAGATTGAGATGCTTACGATTTACTGGAGACAGGAGGTCTACAGGCAGAGAGGAACTGCTCCAGCTCAGACACAGCTGATGGCAAGGGGACCCTGCCCTAGAGCCCACCTTCTCATCTTGCTGTGTCAGGGAGCAAATTGTTGCAGCATCATTCCCATCTCATCACCAAGGGAAGGGAGAAAACGAGGAAGTGTTGAAGCAAAACCAGGAAACTGCCCATTTGCCATTTCATAACCAGAGGCTGCAAACCATCCCTAAGGCCCTGCAGTGGGAATACTTTGGCAGAGAAAGGGGTCTTTTTTTGGAAGAAAACAAAAACCAAACCACCAAACTAAAAAACCAAAACAAAACACAACCCCCCCCCAAGCAAAACAAACAAACAAAAAAAACCACAAAAAAACCCCACAAACCAAAACAACAACCAACCCACCAAAAAAGAAAGGAAAAAGAGTGCAAGCGTCCAAAAGAGGAGAAAGACAACATGTTTTGTATATAACTAAAATAACAGTCCACACTAAGGCTGCAGGAGTCCAGCATCAAGCAGAATCAACTTTGTACAGTTCTGCAAGATCACACATTTCACATTCACGGCAGCTGCTGTTTTCTCTTTCCAGACGGCAGGACACAAAAAAGCAATGATTATTTCATTGTGAAAATAATTGAGACTGTTCTTCCCTGATGCTGAGAAGTCGATAATGACTATCTTTGCGCATGTAAGGTTCAATTAATCAAACTAGGTAATATGGCGTGGCAGGACCACATATTTATTATATGATTTTATTACATTGTAGAGTCATGTTTGATGCAGCTGTTTCAATTTTTTAACTGGATGCTTTCATAGAAATCCTGTTAATATCATTACCCTTACAATCACTCCATCTTCACTACGAAAAATAATTTATCACTACATGAAAAGCAACTTATTTCCTATTTGGAAAGCTCTAAGAGCAGCGTGGGTGCTGCTAGAAAAAAATAGCAGCAGTCAAAAAAGGGGAAAACAGAACAGCAAAAAGAGTGACCTCACGCAGCCCCACTCACTACCTTTGCAGAATTTATTTAATACTTTATGTTTTCTACTGTTTTGATCAACCTGATTGTAACTATCCCTGCACAGGGATTCCTCCGCTTTCCTGAGATACCATTTATTTTTCGGACAAAGAAACATTTCATTGGTTTCCAGTTGGTTTCCATTTCTGGGACTTATCACTATTACAAATGTTGCTGTTACTGGCACAGCACTGTTTAAGAAAGATGTTTAACTAAATCCTTTCAGAAAAACACATTTTAATTAAAGCAAACAAATCCTAAAACACTTATTTCAGTTAGCAGGCTTTGCGAGACTCTAATTTCCAAAAAATGCTAATTGGTGGAAAGGAGAGAGGAAGGGAGGAGATGGGGCATTAAAGTTGCAGCCAAAATTTTCCCTTATGGGTATCTGAAGAACCCAGGCTGCCTCTGCAAGCTCTTGCCCACAGGGTCACAGCAGTGGTTGGCCTGTCATCCCACAGAGACCCTCTGGTGCAGCAGCAAGTCAGGGAAGTCTCAGCCACAAGGGTGAAATAACCACCTTGGATAAACTGAGCTTCAAACCCACCAGTGACATCAGCTTGGATGCCCCAACACAACTGAAACTTGGCACAGCATCTGCGGTGTTTGAACAAAGCATCTCATGTCTGAAAAAATTTGTTTTTGAGAAAAAAAGATTTGCTGCATGTGGAACTCTGCTGGGGAAAATGCATTTAAAACTGAGCCATGTCACGTCCTCCACCCTATCACTAACTTCCACATAGAAGAAGTAAAGATATACCTCACCTGCAGCATTTAACACTTGTTTGGGCTAAATAAGGTATTCCAGGTAAGAAGTTTACAGAAAAAATGGCAGAACATGGTAGTTCCTACTGGTGAAGTGACAGTCTGACAGCCAAAGGCAGCTCAGAAGGTACATGGTATCTACATTACCTAATCAGATCGCATGGCTCTCATTCTGCAAACAGATTAGGTAGCTGGCATCACAGCCTGACAAATGGCATTTTCTGTTTTTCTGCTCTGGTGCCAGCAGGTCTCAGAGCTGAGGAGGCTCCCAGGCAGGGAGCAGCACAAAGGAGCAGGCAGAGAGAGACAGGCACAATCGCGGTTTAATCTACCTCTGTGGATTTCTCACATTACACACAATGCATACTTTACATTTTACAAAAACAAGGAAATGAAGGGAAATATATCTGTCACTGAAGAAGACATCAGAGCTTTAATAGCTGGAATGACAGATATTTTTAGATAGAGGTCTAGTTTAACTTACTTACATTAAGGGTCTAATTTCTGCTGAACAATAGCTGTGTTAGCTTGAACACATAGTGAGAAATCTGTTCCATTAATTAAGTGCTGCCTGTACTACTTGGATTTGCAGCAAATGTTAATAGATTTTTTCTTCCTCTGTTGGATGATTACTTTATTTTGGCAAGTTGCTAATGGATTAAATTGAAAAGGTCCGTGTATTAAAAAAAAAAAATTCAGTTTCAAAGTTCAAAAAAATGCCTTGCATACAACAATGGAAAATACTTATGTATTAATATTATTAATGGGCCATCCTCAAAGGAACATAAGATATGTGAAAGCTTAGCAAATTCATTCCTATCCATAAAAACCACGTCTCTAAGAAGTGCCCAAACAAGGTCTTATGCAAAATGTACTTTTAGCATCCACTAACTCAGGTTAGACATGAAAATCTAGTTGTAAAACAGTGTAATCTACTTCATTCTTTTCAACTGAATAATTAATAAAGACTCTTTAATATCCTTTGTCTCAGAATGGCCTGAAGAATTTAGTCCAAACTGATCCATTTATAAATTATATTAATAAAAAAATGCATTTTCAAATTAAAATGAAAAGCAATCCCACATCAGGAAAAATATTTTATACAATTTCCACAAATAAAAAGCTAGCAGCTTAAGTGATTTGCATTATCTTACATAGTAAAATGAATGGTAGTGTTGAATTTTACAATTGCTCACACAAGAAATTTGCGTAGAAATACGCAGATTTTAACCACTTCACATGGAAATTCCACATGAGAACTCGGGACCTCTTCTTGTGAATAGGTTAAAATCCAATTTTATCTATACACAATCAGTATAGCTCCCCTCCCTCCAATGAAGTGAATCCCACGGACACAAGTTTTGTGCTCAGGTTATTCATTGCCCGTGGCAGAGCCGGGCAATGAATACCCTCCGGCAGATCCAGTGGTGGGCCTGGGACAGGCTCCACATCAGCCAGCCTGGAATACCAGCCTGGACACAAATCACAACACCCACACACAGCACCATCATCAGGTTTACTTTTGCTTTGTTTTTACTACTGCCTCAGATGGAAGGAGGATGAAAGCTGACAGAGTATCTGCTCTCTAATTCCTTTTGCTCACCCAACATCAGGGTGAAGGAGCACCTCTGTGCTTTTGCCCCATATAAATGTTTATTTCATCTATTACCTGTAGCCTTGCACTCTACTTCGTCTTTTACACTTTTAACTTCTCCACTACACATCCGCCTTCAATTAATACTGTCATTCCTTATCAACATCCCTTGTCAAATTTGTTCACTTTTTTCCATATTAGCCTTCTGCTTCCCTGCTCCTTCAAAAGGTCTCCCAGGGTGGTCTCTGTTCTTTCTTTCTAAAGTTCAGCTCCTTCTTTCTTGACTCACAACTGCACTTGCTATTCAGCCCTTCAGGAGTTTTATCTCTCTGCCCCCTTTCCCAACTTAATTTTTCAGATTTCCCATCTCTGTATTTCCATTTCCTATTTTCACAGTTCTCTTCAACATTTAGGAATAGTCCTGTCTGCTTCAAAGCTAAAGAAACATTGTGTTTGAATGTAAGATTTTAAAGACTGAATGCCAGACACACTTTAGATGAGAAGCAAGATAATACAGTATCTCCTTGTAGCCCAGCCAGAGACAGGAGTAATTTTTAAGCAACTGATAAACCCATCATTGAAAACAGGTGTAATAATATAGGTGCAAGGCACGCTTTCCAGCACACCCAGGAAGAATAATTTATTTTGCTGAACTTCAACAAATCCCTCCTCTTGTGCACACTTGTAAAAAAAGCCTACTGCTAACTATGCTGGTGAACATGGAATTATTTGCATGGATGATTACACATTTTCTTACAGCACAAGAATTGTGATGGGAAAAAAAATGCTAAAAGATTTCAATGCTCCCAATTAATGAGAACTTTGCTTCCAGGCCAAAATTAAAAGTTCGTCCTACCCTGTAATGGTACTTGCCATAGTTTGCTGGAAAAGCACTAGGTCAGGAGCCTCACCATGCTGTTAAGAAAAAGCACGCTGAGGCTACACCAGCAGCTACTCTGGGAACAGGAAATATTTCTTTCTGCATTACATATTAAGAAACTGCTAGACTGCTCTTGACTTGCTGATACTACTGCCAAACCTCCCATTCCATGTAGGAATTTGTACGCAGAGTTTCACTCGGAAACTGAACTTGCTTCTCCCTTCTGTAAACAAAATATCCTATTCACTTCCTTTGAACGCTGCAGGTAGAAGACTAGGCTACATGCAACTTCTTGTTTCCTGTCAAGATTCAAATGTTAAAAATTGACTGAACATCAGAGAACAAGTCAACGTAGATTCAAATGTTAAAAATTGAACATCAGAGAACAAGTCAACGTAGCATATTTAATGTTGGAAATAATTTTTATCTGAGGCAAACGTAACCTTTTAATATGACAGACAGATATTTTTCTTTCCTCCCGAGGGAAGAAAAAAAGAGCAAAATTTGAAAGAGACAAAGTGTTGGGGATAATCCTCACTCACAATGGATTATTCGTAACAGCTGGTTTGCACAGTTTCAGGATTTCCTTAAATTGAACTCTCAGAACCTGAACCCTAATTACACAGTTAAGAGAGTGTATGCATCAACTCTTGCTAACAGAGAGTATACAAGCTGGTTGACCTGAAAATCAAAAATAATTAGAGGGCCAGATGGAGACATCCATGCCACAGTCTGATGCAGAGGGGCTTCACCAGAGAGTGTACAAAGATCAGCCTCTCCCTCAGCTCACTGCAGCGAAGAAAGGAAATAGAATCTTTTTGCCAGTACTGCAGGACTCAAGAATCCTGTATTTCAGCACAACACAATTAAAAACTATATACATTTATACATCCTTATAAAATATCCATTCTTAAAAAAAACCCCATAACTACCTATGAAAGAAGGGTACAAGGAAGGGTACAAGGTTCAAATAGAGCAGTACTCTTATTTGTTTCACATTCTTTATCAACTTTAAAATAAGAATAATAAATTCATCATTGGTTTCCAGCGAAATTAACAGAAATACCAGTGTTATAAGAACTGATTCTCAGTCCCACAATAAACTAGAGAGCACACACTTGTTTTTCAACCAGTCCCAAAACATGTCAGCAGTTCTACAGAACTGTTTCTATGCACCCTAAAAGCTTGAAAAGCTCATGTAATATCCCTAAAGTAACACTACAGAGTTTTGATTTAAACAAAAGGCAGAAGCATTCAAAAATGAGAGGATCTGTTTACCCAGCCTCTCCTGTTACAGTTATCTCTGCAGTCAGGCAGAAGGGACAAGAACGACAAAATAAAACATCTTGCTGCTTCAACTCCTTACATCAGTTAGCAACTCTGCTTCTCTTCCCCTCTGCTAAAGATGTCTTACCTTTTGACTTTATTAATGTAAATTCGCACCTTTAATATTCCAGGGGAAAACAAAACAAAACAAAACAAAACAACCCCGCAACAACAACAACAACAAACCAAACCCAAAACACCAACAAATCAAAAATTCAAACCAAAAAAACCACCAAACTGATCAGGAAAAACAAGATCTTTGTGGGCCTTCCAAGGACAAAATACTATGTTACTGTACCCATAAACACTATAATAAGGACCTCAAATGAACCACACTGCTTCTAGTGGACTGAATAATGGGTCATCCAGAGACTGCTGATTCTATTTGCTTGGCATCACATCTGCCTATCATGAATATATTGTGCTTTAGAAAGAGTGAGAGTGAAACTCACTCTTTCACTCGAGAGTGAAACTGTGTCCTGAGCTAACTGGAGCCTAGTATCAGGCAGGAATTCTCTACCTGACATCAGGGTCAACACCTATAAACCTTTCCCAGGCATAAGATTTAAGTTCTCTTACAGGAGTCAATCTACTCTGTTCCTAGGTGTTCATCACCAAAATAACAAATACGACTACCAAGACAATTTCAGTGTAATAGTTGACCAGAGATTTACTCAAGAAACAAGGGATATGCCTTTCCTTGCTACCCTCAGGAGCTCAGGATTTGAGCTTCAATTAGTTTTACAGATCAGGCAATGAATTTTACTTATGTAAATCCCTTCACAATTCTCCAGTAATTCTATTTTAAATTCACACCACCCTTCCCACATCTCTTGTCAGCTCTCTCAAATATCCTGTTACAGTTTCAAACTCCAGAGAAAAGTAATTTTTTCTTTTCTGGCCAGTACAAGATCAGTTATTATCACCTTACCTGGCCTGTGATTATTAATAGGGCTACAGCAAGAAGTTGGCCAGGGAGCAACCAGCCTCCAAGAAGACAAGAAAGTAGACTCCTTCCTTCCAAATGCGCTAAATCCTCAGCATGGTATTTGGGATCTACATAAATCTGGTGGATGCAGTGATATTCCTGCAGTCTCAGCATGGCAGACTGCTTGGAAATCCTTAACAAGTAAACATCTACCCATAAATTGGGGAACAGCTGCCCCGTACCACATCAGAGAAGGCTGCAACGCAGTGGTGAGCAGGACTGAGTCTTGTGTAGCAATTTAAGTTTATACAGGCTTTTAGACTGAAAGACATTATTATAAGAAGTGGTACTACTGGAAGTAACATGGATTTCATTATGGGTGCCTATGTCGCAGGGAAAGAGCCAATCTTCTTTGATGAGGAAGACAGAAGCTTTTTTAATTTAAGAAGTTGACCTGGGTGAAGTTCAGGCTGAAGCTGTGTTTGGAAAACTCTCCCATCAGGCCGGACACAACCCTTTCAAGTTCACTGCCAATTCCACACAATAGCTTGAACTGCGCTCTCCGGCAGTCCTTAAAGGCACATTTTGTATCTTGGCTTTTGCTGCTAGCAATCAAGAAAGCATGCAAGAAAACAAAACTGTTTCCTAAGCACTGTTTGCTGGTGCCATAATTAATATAATCAAACAATTCCATAAATTGCTTCCAATTGTTGGCGTCACTTTCATGTGCAGAGCCAGACTTTCAAAGAAGGGCCCTTCTTGTCCTACATCCTTACACTGGTAACCCTTGTTTCGCACAATAGTAAACAAGACCTCACTAAATAGTAGAGGGTAATTGGTACTGTAATAGGTCCCCAAGGCACCATGGACACAATTTGAAATGCCATCTAATTTTTCTTTTTAATTAAAAAAGCAGTTACTATATTTAAACAACAACACAAAAAAGTTCAGAGGGGACAGACTGGAGTTTCCCACAGCTCTCTGGGAGTTTTCTCAAGGTCAGGAAGAGTTTTATAGGCTCAATTGGTACACATTTTTTTCTTTAATTAGTCTGCCATACCTTCTACATGAAGTCAGCATCTTGATTTTCAGTCTGATATTTTTCATATTGCTAAATGGAGCACAGACTCCAGCACCACACCATAGCTGCTGGCTGCTGAGTGGGTATCAGTGGTGCACTTCCCTGTGCTTGCCTTGCTTGTCCCTTCCCTCTCCTCTCTTCATCCTAAACTTGCCACCCACACTGAGAAGACCCAGCATAATGGAGTGCATTCAGTATGCCATTCATTCAGTTTTATATTTCTCAATTTCCAGCACTAGGATATATTATCTGATTTCCCAAACTTACATAATATGACCGCATTTTTAACCTTGTTTTTCAAAAATAAAATGCAACTATTAAACACCATGTACAAATGGACCACTGTCATCTGAAGCCACACGGCAGGACAGATTTCTGAACTTGACAAATCCTCATCATGTATCACACCACTGCTCGGCATCCACCTCATTACTTAAGTAAATCTACACAAGGCCACACACATTTTAGAAGGATATTTGTAGTTCCCACTGTGCATTTTCCAAAATATACCCTAATCCAACACCTAATACAGTGTCAATACACCTAATCCTTCAGCCCTAAATGACAGCATGGAGATGAAGTGACATACTTAAAAGTCATCATTTCTTGGCCAGCTGGCCGTCCTTCAGCAGAAATTAGTTGAAAGTACCAAACCTGACCCCATTTTATAGGCCAACACAGCTGCTGTTGCACAGTGCACCACAACCATTTGTTGGCTAAGTCTTCCTGAGCAACTTTCCCAAGAGCAGACAACTTTCTACCTTGCACTCTTGGAACACAACTATGAGATATATGCTCTACAAATTTCGTCTTTCTGTGCAGCAGGGATTAACCTTAATACAGGTTACAGAGAGACTCCAGTGCACCATGCACTAGGTCTAGGACACACAAATTAAGTGTACATACAATACAATGGATCAACTGTCAGAGCTAAAAGACAACCACTGTGACCATATTTATGGCCTCAAATCCAACACTGTTCCACTAGCCTAGAGGAAACTTTCAAATTAATTTCTCTATGGGCTTTCAGTACAGTAACAAGGTTGCAATTATGCCAGCTGATGTATCATACCAACAATTACTAAAATTCTATTTTCACTTGATGGCCACTCAAGGTCCACAAAGCCATTGAGATCATGTGTAAATGCTGTACTTGCTCTACCAATATACCTGCAGGGAGAGGCACCACTCACACTGGTGTGATTTTGGTCCATACATTCTTCAAGCTCCCTGAAGCAAAAACTGAATGCATGGAAAATGCCCAGTGCATAACAGGGGCAACTATGAAAAATTAATGGTACTAATAAGGAATCAAATTATTAATACATATAAATTTAATGTTGGAAGCTTGGGATTATAGGCAGGCTTTTCTTACAATTCAACAGTAGAAAAATTACAGGCAGGACATCACGAAATACCCAAGACCATTCAAAACACTCAAAGTCAGAAGAATGTCTCAAAATCAGAATTTCTATCACTGGATCTCCTAAGTTCTCTCTCTCTCCTGGCAGAGTACTAAGAAACATGAAGATATATAAACACAGTAGAACTTGGGACAGTCTATGGCAGCTGTTGTACAGGACAGATTTTCACAAGTTTTATTGTTGAGGTAGTCCTTGCTATAAAATTCTCAGATCAAGAGGAACAGTATCACAAACATGTCCTCGGAGAGTACAGTTAGGTATGTAAAAATAGATCAAGGAACCACTAAGCACAGGAGCTTTCATAATCTTAAAAACCACAGAATATCCCTTTGTCACTAAATTTCTATCCAGTGAGGGAGTTTATCAGACTGAAGCCACTCAGTGGGCCAGAAGGCACTTCTGACTGTGTTTTTGTCAGCACTCCAGTACGTATTAAATAGTAAATAAAAACCAACAATGCTCATGTTGCGTGCACCAAGGTAAGCAGAAACAACTAAAAACAGGTTCTGAATTCAACACAAGGGACTAAAACTTCATCATCCCAGTGAAAAGGGAACAACAA
The DNA here is from genome assembly GCA_013397195.1 of Hylia prasina. Classification (NCBI taxonomy): domain Eukaryota; kingdom Metazoa; phylum Chordata; class Aves; order Passeriformes; family Sylviidae; genus Hylia; species Hylia prasina. The sequence goes on from VYXD01005952.1 coordinate 293,622, forward strand.
CAAAACCTGCACCAGTGCCCAATATCTCTTACAGCAGCCTCTCAGAAATGTATGCTATGTAGAAGTAGTTCAGGTTAGCAGACCCGGCACAGAATCAAAGGCAATTCATTACAAAGCAGCTCCAAATCAAAGTGCTCAATCTACACATGCCTGTCTGTAATCCTCCCACCTTGCCTGCAACTCTTGATGTGGAGGAAGCACTGCAACAGCCAGCTAAGCTGGACCAACTTCTCTGACATATACCAGGCATCTGCTGCTCAGCATTGGTCTAGAGTTTAAGTTTGGTGATATTTATCTTTCCTCAGGCTGCCTTTTTAAAGCAATCCTGAACAATGGGACTTCTGAATAAAGACTAAAACATTTTAATATTTTTTTTCAACTTCTAGGCAAGGGCCTTTAAGGCGATTAGAAGGGGAGGGAGATTGGATAGCAGCTTTTGCTTTTTCATGTTATGTATATTGTGTGTAAACAAATATGCAATTTGCTTAAAAAAGATAAGGTGATTAAATTTTTATCAGACTTGTACTCTGTTGTCACCACAACAAAGAGAATTATGAGGAGGAAAGAAAGACCTTTTTATTTGAATTACGCTCTTACCAGAGGTTCTCTGCAGCACAGCTGTAAAGCCACTCAATGTTCTCCAAACAGGCCTTTGATTGAATTTTATTCAACTTGTTTGCATTTGGAGCAATCGAAAGGAAAAGAACGCTCCACATTTTGATGTCTTAATGTTCCTTAATACCTTCTTTAATTTACATTAAGCTTCTTAACTAGGGTGATGAATTCTTCAAAAACAATAAAGACCTAGTACAGAAATCTTTCACACACCATGAAAATTGAAATTATAATGTATTCATGGGGTTTTTTTGTTATAAAAAACATTATTTAGAAGAAAGATTTAAAGCATATGAAAAAAAATCCCAAAGTTGTATGAAAATTACTTGAACCAGAGAAATAGAGAAAAGTTCAAACTAATTATTACAAGAGAAATAAAACATTGTAGGAGGTGGAGGAGAATAAACAGCATGAGAATTTTGGGTTACTACAAAGTTTTCAGTCTTTTAATAAACTATAAGGTTTTTTCCTATGGCTTTCTACCAAAAAAAAAATCCAAAAAACCAAAAACCCCCACTAAACAAACAAAGAAAAAAACACCCACAAAAAAACACTAAAAATTTGTATAATTTTGCTTTGCCAAGACAAAATCAAATGTTTGACAGATCTTTCTCCTTTATTATTTATATACTTCTCCCCTAAGATGACCCTTCAGATTTCCACAGTGTGTTCCCCTCCCAGTGTCTTTCACAGTCTGGCAAGACCAACAGGCAACACTAAAACTGGTGACGATCATAAAAGGGTACTCAAACTCCCTCAGATGCAGCAGCTCCATGGGGCACACGTGTTCCTGGGTGAGGTTCCCAGAGTCAAATCCCATCCACAGGTAGATCTCAGTTAAACAAGAGGGAAGGCTGCATGAGAAAAGCAAGTATCACTCAAAAAGTAGAGGCCACTTGAGGGACAAGACTGGACAGGTTTGCTGTCACAGGCACTATGTTTCCACTTACAGTGGATGCTCAAACACTAATGACCTGGCTCATGTATCAAAACTTATTCTCAACAATTCCAATGTTCTTTTAAGAAAATCCGTTCTGCAGAAAATGAACTCAGCTTTCAGTGAAAACCCATTATGGACTTCTACATACAAATTATGTAAATACATACAAATCTATGCTTTGTATGCTTTACATACAAAGCAGCCTTAGTAAGAAACATCCAAAAGGGTGTATTTTGTCTTTGCTTCCCATTTTGTCTACTATTTTACCTTTCTTTTTACTTAAAAATTGTACATTCTAATTCAACTGCTTTAAGTTTTCAGCAGTATATATGCATCTGCACATACACAGCCACAAATCCCTCACTTTGCTCCCCCGTGTCCTCTGCAAAAGAGGTCCAGAGAAAAAAACACAAGCCGTGGCTGGTACTTCTCTGAACACCAACACAGTGTCCAGAGCTGTGCTACAGTGACTGTGTGTCTGGGTAGCACAGGAGCAGAGAAATGAGCTTCCTAAGTGAATACTGAACTATATAAAAACCTAAAAATATCCTTGAAATAATAGGTTTCAAGAAATTTTGAAAGAGAACAGACATTTTGATCTGAAACAATTGTCACTTTCTGTTGACATCCACTGACTGCTCACCTACATTCCCAGAGCAAATTCCACAAAAGCAGAGTTTAAAACCTCACAATAAAGCCTGCCATGCCTACAAAATGTATGTGGAAAAGCTCACTTAGCTGTACCAGCAATCAACTGGCCACAATAATTAAAACAATTAAAAAATTCACATGCTGCATTTACCACAGAATAAAATAGTGCTGATACTAATCTAACACTGTTGGTACCCCGGTTGAAATGACACCTTTTGCTCTGGAACAAGTCACACCACACCAGCACAGAGCAGCAAAAATGAAGTTCAAGAGTGAATATGGACCAACAGATCAAAACTGAAAAAACTGAGTACCAAGAAATTGCAGACTGCGACTAAAGCAGCACAGAACAGCTCTACCAGATACCATGTTGTTGCTTTCTGCTATGGCAAAATGTTTTCTTCACAGCTGTCCTGCAAAGTAGTCACTGCTCTTGCAGGAAATGAGAAAGAGATGATACAACGTTAATATAAACAGTTATTCAAGCACAATACTTGTTGTATAATGGGTAACCACAGCTGTATCCCAACTATTTAAACTTTCATCAGCATTTTTTAAGAGAGCAAGTACAAAATCTACATAACCCAAACAGTATTTACGCATGTAACCAGTTAAGTCTTAACTGCTGCATCCATAAAAGCTTGTGCCTTTAAGCACAAATGATTCATGAATTTTAATTTATTTTAAATGTTGAAAAATTCCATCCAAGCAAATTGAGTCAACAAGCCAAACAATGAAGACATGTATCTGGCTTTTATTTAAAAAATAAAAAACTCAAGTCTATAAATTTCTTAGTCACCCACAAATCCTCAAGCAGTGAAAAATACTTCCCAATATCTAAGTTTCCTGCATTTCTTTTAATTAAGACACTATGCTTTTCACATGCTGGTGGAAAACTACTGAGTCTTAACTTGATATTCAACTCAATATTTTTAGATGTTCTTATAGAAATAAATTAGCCAATGATCATCAGAAGCAGGGGGGAATTTGCAGAATGAGATTCTGTAAGCTGCTTCAATACTGTTAATTTAAAAATGCAAAGTCATCAGTCCACTCTACAAATAAAAATGCTTAAAATTGATATATGCATTATTCTAAATGTAATAATTTATTTATATTTCCTTCCTAAATATCAAGACTTACTTCAATCTTTTCATGCTTTTTCTCAGTAAACACAAATACAAGAAATAAAACTGAATATAAAAGTTAATGTTTTCTAGTAATTACTTTACAGTACTCAGGCTCCAAATAAACAGCAGTGCCAACCAAATTGAACATAAACAGTGATATGTTTATAAAGGGACAGGCACAATAAGTCAGACTTTAAATGAGATAGCAAAAGCTGGAGAGATACAGTGACACAGACCTAGCATATATTAATAACTTTAATACCTCTATCCATGCCACAGCAATACTTCCATTTTTCTAGGCAAGCACCCAAGGGCTGGGTTTCCTTCCTCATTACACTCTTTCTGGGACACAGACTGTTTTAAAACCCTGTCAAGTAAAAGATCAGAAAACAGGTACAGCCTCTGTCCAAGTCCAAGGAATCAGATCATATTTAGGCTGAAGGAGATCAGCTTTCCCAGACTACCACCCCAAAAGACTTTCTTCATCTTTCTGAAATTTCCAGGTGCTGATCACGCTGTTTAGAAATAAGATGTAGGCAATTCACAGGGCTCTGATGCAGAAATTATTAGCAAGTGTCCTGGCTGTAGTGGCTGGCTAGAACGATCAAATTACAGCAGCCTAATGGACAAGATTCCCCCTACCAATGCAAAGCTGTTTGAGTGTCTGTGTCCAAATTCAGCTGCGAAAGGGAAAAGGTTCACAACTTATATTGCAGGGTGTTACAACAGCCAACCCAGCTCCGTGGAGTGAAAACAAACAATGACAAGAGACACTGCACATTTCCAACACACCAACTCACTCTGACTTGCACTGCAAAAAAATTCCAACCCCCACACATAAATATGGTGTTTCTAGGGAATGCAGTAAAAGGCAGCATTGAAGCAGAGGAAAATTACATTACAGAAGACGCAACATGACCAGCCAACACACACAAACAAGAATAAATCAGCCCCCTTACCAAAACCACAAAGGCATCATCTTGTGTGATGACTATTGATTTCATTAAGTTCAGGTTCTAATACAGTCCATTTCAGGAGCAGAGTCTGTCAGACCTGAAGACTTATTTTTCTTGACTAACAATTGTTAAACATTTGCCATGTTTTAACATATCAATGTTTATGATATCTTAAATTACTCAGGAACATATTTAGCCTACCATTACAAATAACTTGTAGAGTGACCCAACTAAAGCATGGAGTATCTTTTGCCCACTGAGTTTTCCTAGAATACTGAATTTTTGAAAGGGCATCATTTAAGAAATATTCATATTCAAATTACATTTTCTCTGGTAGCTCCTCTACATCTTCCTTGTAGCTCCCATTATGACATTGCTCCAGTCAACTCTGCACTTCACAGCATCTGAAAAGTCATCCCGTAAAAGGAAACCCTGTTCCTTCCCATACCCATCTGTGTTCTCTGTTTAGAGCTCTGATGTCTCCAGTTATTGCTCAGGGCAGAGTTGATCAACTGCAGGTTCTACAACAGCAACCAAGAAGCCATTTACAATTAACAAGTAGCAGCTGTTACTGATTTTGCAGCAGAATTATGGCAAATCTATAGTTCAAACCCTTCCTCCTTATGAGAGGAGGGAAAACAATAAGAACAAGCAAAAAAAACCCCAACCAACCAAACAAACAAAAACCAAAACCAAAAACAAAAACACCACAAAAACAAAACAAAACCCAAAAAACCCAAAAAAACCCCCAAAAAAACACCCAAGAAAAGCGAAGGACTGGAGAAGTGTCATGGATAACGGGCACAACCCTGGCTAGTAACAGCTTTTCCTGTGGCAAGCTAGAAACATAGACACTATTACACCATGTTAAGTCAAGCCCAAGGTCCTATCTCATCCAGGTTCCTTACTTAAAGGCAGGCAAGCAAAGGGGGAAGTTTGCAGCACACCACAGTATTAGTCCTGTTCTTCTAAAGCTCTCCATGCCCTGCAAACCGAAGCATAGTGCAGGGCTACCTCAGGGACTACACGAGGGAACAGTCCTGCAAGGAATCACATCTCCATGCAGGTTAATGTGCGAGCACAAGCACCACCTCTGGCTTTATTAGGCTACTGCAGCTTTCAGGGATCAAAATGGAAGCAGCAGCATTCCCTCATCCAGCATGCTGATGAGGGAATTCATCAAAGTGTTCATAAAAGTATTTTACATGCAGCTCATTAAGGCTATGGATCTACAGGAAGCTTACATTAATACTTATGCTGCTAAAATTCAAGCTCTAGTAAAAACTCTAAGGAGAAAGAAAAATCTGAGTGTTTACAAAACCTACCAGATGCACTCCCTTCCAAATAGATTTAAACAATAAGTCTTAACAAGATTTTCCCGAGGACAGCTATCCCTGAATGCTTGGAAGAAATACGGGATACTGTGAGGAAGACACAAGCCTCTCTCTTTGGAAGGTAACCAGGTACTTTGCCCAGGAGACAAGGCAGCCGGTTAGAATGTGGCAGCCTCTTCAACTCCCTCCCTCTGAAACAAAAGCAGCCTCCCTGTCTTGAATGCCCATATTTCAGACAACCTGTGTGGTACCCAAGGCTGCACAAGATGCAAGAGAAATTCCCAGTCTCCAGACAGAAATGAACTCATCTTATCTCCTGTAGTAGGTAAAAAGAAGCTAACCAAGGTCATTTTAGCAGAATTCAAAAGATGCATAAAACAATTATTTTTAGCATTTCGTTTGATGCTTGCATGCATCAGCTTTGACCCAACAACCTTTTATTAAAAAAGGCAGCATGAATAAAACAAACGTTCCAGGTAAGACCTGCTTAATATGCAACTCCAAAGTATACTTCTAGTGAACTCCTGAACAACAAAAAAAAAATTAATAAAATAGCCTTAACATTAGAAGAGTCTCTCAGTCAGCTGACTTCAAATGAAGGTTAGTTTGTGCTCTGCAATCTAAAATTATAATGGACAGGCCACTCTATTCCCAGCTTTTATTCAGTCCTATTTTACTACTTCAAATATACACTACCTAAATTTGTATACTCTTTAACAGTAGTTAATCTTCAATTAAAATACCTAGAGCAGAAACTAAGATAACTGGTTTAAAAGGTAAAAGCTTATTGACAAAAAGGTATTCTTCGTATTGCCTTTTTTTTTTTTTTTTAATTCTGCATATTTAAAATGTCATTTTTATGACTTGGAAAAAATCTTCAGGAATAATGAAGGCTAACAAAAGACTGAAGAGCAGTAATTTAAAAAGCTCCATATGCAGCATCCTGATTACTGTATCAGTCCCATTTCCATAACGAAGGGAGAAGTTACCAAACTGCTGCCTGTCCTTTACTGTGACAAGGAAAGGGCAAAGAGGACAGCATGTTTCCAAGGCATCATCCTTCAGGCTCTAAGGAAAGAACAAGAAGTCTCCTGCAGTACAAGATGTGGGAGTCAGCGTCCAGCACTTTTCTGGAATATGGTAACCCCAGCTTTGGTGGTCCCTGCACATGTAGTTAATTTGGAAGCAGCTGGGTTCAAAAGTTTATCCTCCCTTTTTGACCTGCAAAGGTTTAGTGTGTGGGCATGCACAAGTGTGTTCAACATACCACACAAGCTGAAGATGTGCAGCCACAATATAAACGGTGTGTGAGCATTTATGTGTCGGGTTTTGCACACATAACATGCTGGATCTTCCCAAATACCACCACATCATCCAGGATACACCGGAGTGATGTGCACTGGAAGCAGCATTCAGCCGTCCCAAGCCAAATACAGCCAGTCTGCATTTCAAAAACTTCCTGGAATTTTAAAGCATAGTTTCAAAAGGACAAACCTCTGAAAAAAAAAATTAATTGCAATACTACCTACTTAGATAAATAGATTGAACATGTTCCTGATAAAGTACACTAACCAGTTCTGCAAGCCTGACTAGATCTACATACTAACATGCCCACCACAGGTACACCCAAGTAATGGATTCAACAGACCAGGTGTTCTCTTCATATTTACAGGGCTTTTCATCACAGACACTGTAGGATAAAAGTGTAAATTAAGCTGGGGGTCCAGTAAGACAGGCAGAAAGACTAGAAAGCATAAGGAGGCTGGGGATCGCTGAGTACAGTAAGTTCATGAATAACAGCGACAAAAGTAGAGTCACAGACTAGTGGAATATTCACAATTTGGAAGAATGAATGTATTCTCCAGCCAACATCTTCTTGAATTGATCTAAAGCACTCTACAGTTGCAGGCAGAAATCTCTGACCTTGGCACAAAGGATAAATTTTTCAACTGTTTGTCATTTTACAGCTCAGAGACAGAAGCAAGTCAGCTGAGCTTCAGTAACTGCGAAATGCTCCTCAGTACATCGTATTCACTACAAAACATCTTCACTGGGATTTAAAGAGAGATCTGAGGTTATGAATTTACAGCACATTTGTGATGGCGTTTGAACACTCAGTCACTGTCACTGAGATAACAAACACTAACTCATTAATCCATGGAAATGTGACACTGTAGTTGAGTGCAGCAGTTTTCTCAGCACTTGTGTTATTTTGAAACCTTAAATCAATTGTTTACAGAAGCTCTTCACTTGTGTTCACAGCAGTAAGTGCTCTATATACCAGTGAATCTTTAATACTTCCTAAGTTGCAGCATGTATGAAATAGTGGTTTCTTTTATTTAAACAATAAAAATCAGCACATAATGGATAAATACTTCATGATGAGTGTAAGACAAATTTTCAAACAGAACAAGCACTTTGTATTTGTTGATGAACTTGTAACTTTCAGTCAGAATTACATAACAATAACCCTATTACAAACCAGTTCCAAATACAACAAGGGGAAAACACTCTGTATGCAACACAAATGAAGTAAAGTATGTAGGCATAATGGCATAGGAGGAAAACAAAAGTTATTTAACAGAAGAGCTCATACACCAGCAACACTCTAGGAATTAAAACACAAGATGGAGGCCCAGGGGGAACACGTAATATAAAGACACTACAGACAGCAAGTCTATCAAGACAAGACTACTTGACCGAAGCCAAAAAACGCAAATCTCTCTTCAAAAGTTCCAGGGACAACGTGAAAAGTTAATGTTCAGAGCTATTGTTCATTTCAAACTTTTTTGTGACCTAAAAAGTAAAGTCTATCTAGCTTTATAGCGAAATTTCTAGTTTTCAACAAAGATGTTTTATACACTGCTTTAGCATCAGATGTTATGCCTAATACATGAAAAACAAAGGTAAAAGCTCTCCAAGAAAACAGAAACTATATTTTCATTGTTATACAGTAACCCTAACATCTAGTCAAAGAAAACACTTCCTATTTGCGTTTCAACAAAGTAGTACCCAACTACCTAAAAAAATCTCCAAACAAATGAAATAAACAGTAACAATTCCAATATATTCCATTAAAGCAGATAAATAACACTCCTGAAGCAATAAAAGAGAGAAGAACAGGCTCCCAATGCCATGCAAGGCTTTGAGCTGACAGGTCTATGGAAGGGATACTAGCCCGAACTGCTGCATGAGCAGAGACAGCACGTTTATTCTCTGACAAGTAAAATCTGTTTTGTAAGTAAAAACTAGGAGTAACTCTACACATTTGATGGTTGAAATGAGAGGAAAACTGAATCAGTAACTGTTGCTCACAACAAAGAAAACAAAGTGATAGATAGTGCCTTACAAAAGCTTCCAAATTGGTACACAACTTGCTCTCAAATTTTTGCAGCCCTAGATTGGACAGACATTTAGATTGGAAATTAAGAAATTCAGGCCTAGGCAGTTTTGCTTCTTTGGCTTCCATCAGTTCACAATGTTATTTCAGCTCTGTCTCAGCTTCCCCACTTAGGAAACAGGGTTCCTAATGCTACAGTTCTTTATACAATACCTTGGAATACAGAGTCCTTTTTCAGCCTGAAGAAAAGCTACACATTCTGTGTAAGTTTACAAAATGTCATTGTTGATGAAACAGCCTGTTCCTTTCAAATTCCATATTTAAACAACTTTGCTGAGGTCTGAAGATGTTAATTTATTTCTGATTTTACAAATTTTAAAAAAGGCTTTCCATGGAGATGTAATTCATGAGTTTAACCTTTCATCAAATATGCTTTTGTTAAGTGTGACAAAGCAGGCACATTACTCTAGGTCATAAACTTTAAGTCAAATCACAGGCAACTGAGAAGCTCCCGTGCTTTTCCTATGGTGTCTGCGCCTCCACAGAAGGCTAATTATTTTACAACAAAATTTGAGAAGTGTGTTTTTTACCCCGAAGCCATATTTGTTCCTTTTTTCACTATTTCTGTTTCCACAGCAGGAACTCTTGCCTGCAGTTCATTCTTTCCCATCAGAACCACAGTTCTTGAACTGTCCATACATCAGCAAAAAGAATCATGTTGAAGGTAAATTACATCCTTAAGAAGCATTAACTTCTGAGTGATATGAAATTTAAACCACAACAAAAGAAAATATAGACACAGAGTTCAAAAGTCAAATAGGAATCAGAAGTCTCTCAGCTTGCCTAGCTGTGGGTCTTTCAATGCTGCTGGCAAAAAAAACCCCGAACCAACAAACCAAAAACCCACTGTCCTCTCACAACCCAATCAGGAGGTACGAGAAAGAAAGAGTGTAAAAAGGCAAAAACTATTAAGTTGTATTTGCTAAAAACTTGATTTATTTGGGTCCTTACAACTAAAGATGTATATATAATTATGGAAAATTATTAAATCATCCAGAGAACACCTCAATTTAAGATAGGATATTTCCTTAAAGTACAACTTTGGTGACCTTTCCAGATGCATTTACAACTCCTATGAATTAGACAACATCCATTTTTCTTCTCAAGAGTAATCCCCAATAGAGAATGAATGCAGTGGATTAAAACACAGCTATTATTACAAGCAATTAAAAAAAATAAATTACCAACAGTCAATGTCAACAGGCTTCTGGGTGACACTAAATAACTAACCTGAAAGACAGCACACTGTAAAAGCTGCAGGAGATGGAGTTATACTGGTGCAAAACCAAAAATCCAGTCTTCTTCACTGTACTGCCACAAATTTGCTGGCAACTTATCTAATATCTCTATATGCTGGAAAAGGGCTTCTTGCACCAAAAAAGACTCACACTCCCAAAAACCTGGGATGAGACAAAAAAATGCCATGATACAATACCATGTACCAGCCATTTGCTATTCAGGAAATCAGTCTTTGAAAGTAGTGTCATAAAACACAGCTGAGCAAACGAAAAAGAAGTCCAACACTTTCATTCTAGATATTACAACAGTCTCTGGTAAGAAAAGGGAGATCGACAACTGTACTGGGAGACAAAGAAATCATAACATGTAGTACTGCTCCAGGTGCTAAAACATTCACTTTTCAGGAGCTGGAACACATGGGGATCATACGTGGCTTTCCCAGGGCAGCCAAAATGCACACATATTGAGTCAGTGCTTAGCAAAAGCCCCTTCTGAAATCCATAAAACCTCTTTGGACACAACACAGTGAAATCAAATGGCAGGGATGCTCAAACTGCAGCTCCATCTTCCTCCAAGCACTACATACAACGTTCCTTTGTACAGCCTTGGCTGCAAGCCCACTGGTTTCCCCACTTAATGCTGAGACAAGCTGTAAAGCTTTTGTATTTGTTGGAAGTACATTGAGAAAGTGCCTGAAAAGTGCCAGTACATGTCTGAAATGCCACCAGCCTGTACCATCTTAAAATCACAAGCAACATTAAGAAAAGACTGATAAGTAAGACTCATATAAAACAGGTCCAACAAACCCAATTTAATAAAAGGAATTAATTTATAACTACTGCAATCTTCCTCCTTTCATGATGACCAAACATGGGTACACAGCAGCAGCTTTCAGCAAGGTTGGGGGAAGAGGAAAGACTTAACAGTTGGTCACATTTAGTGAGACAAAGCTGGAAGGAGGCAAAAGGGTAATCATTTAGTGATTAAGAAACTTCAAAGACCTCGAAAAGCATGGCAGCCTTCAGAGATGGGGCTTGCCAAAAGGCTATTTTGGGGACAGATAGGGCTACAAAGCTGCTATTAACTTCAATCCTTAAAATAAGCCCATAAACTCAGAAAATATTTATCTGTAAGGATGGGAGCCCAATAAAATTTTATGAATGTTTTAAAACTGCCCTGTCAAGGGGCTAGCCACTCAGTCACCTCCTTCCCTCCTAAAAAACAACACAAGCAAAAAAGTTAGGTTCCATGTGTCAGGTTCCCAAGCAGGAATGACAGGACAGTCTGAAAAATGGCTCTGCACCTCCTGCACCCTCTCGTGAAAGCAGCAAAGCACACACCTTTCCCTGCTGGGAACAGGGACCTGCCATAGTCTTCCTTCCTTTTGCTACCACAGGGATGCGCATCTCTGCACCATCACGCAGCCCTACACACCTTCTCTGAGATCTTTCATCCTTCTTACTCACTGCATGTTGGGGAAGGGGAGGAAAAGAAATCAGTATATATGAACAAGGAACACCACAGACAATAGGAAAATACAAACCAAATCTGGTTTTAAAGTTTAATTTCTGAAATCTTTTTGGATCCAGAGATGGTAATAACATTCGGTTTGTGCTGCCTGAATGAACCAGTCACCGTTAATTTGGCACTGGCTTAGAGATGGACAGTGGGCCCAAGTGTAGATGATCAAGAAAACTTCACTCTGGACTTTTCATGTGTCCCATTTTTATTAACATCTAAAGACTTTAAAGAAAAATCAAGCAGAAGTAATGCAGACAAGAAGAATGTGCAGACAAATGCAGACAAAATTGTGTGAAGACTGGAAACACCAGACAGAAGAGTGATGCTGCTTCTCCCTCCTGACATATATTTTTTCCTCTCCTATTCCCCACCATCACCAAATCTGAAACTCCATGCAAAGCTCAGATGGAGTTTGGCACATTCCTCAAAATCCCGAGGAGGAATAATCACTGGCAGCAAAATCAAAACGGGATGACAGATAAGAAAAAGTAAGGAAAGATTGTTTGCAGCCAACCACTCTTAATGCTCACACACAGAATTTGCCATGACAGTAATTAGGTCCAATTTAAAACAGCTTTCAATAAAATGAAATGTGAACAGTTTGTTCACACTTAGTCCATTCTTACTAAGCAGCACCATCCAACATGGTTCCTTTGTTTTCAAGTAAAATGCTTATAGACTTAAAACAGACACAAAATGCCCAAAGCAAATAACCCAAACCTCTGTGGCAGAACAGAGGGTCTGATGTGCACTCATACAACGGAGTACACACAGCTCCCAGGCTGGTGGTGCAGATGTGAGGCTGTGGTCAGCCCAGGGATGGTTGACAATGCATATGTGTCCTGTCACCAGTGTCATGTTTGTGCTGTTACAGATTTTTTTTTTTTAATAGATTGTGTTACTCCATCTATCTTAGTGAACTGTCCACCTTGTAAAATTCTAATTATATTATTTTCTTCTTCTTATCTGCATTATCTAAAATTATTTATATTATTAGAACCTTAGTTTCAAACACTGATTATAAACATTACACAGTAATGAGATCAGGGTTCCTATCCATACACACACACACACACAGAGATGAATAATTTACTTTCCAACTGCTCTGAAATACTGGAACATGATTTTGTTTCCCCAGCACACTTCTCTAGCAAAAGCAAAAAAAAAAAAAAATCCCCAGCAAACTAGAGGGACAAGATCCAATCTGTCTTACCCTGGGATCTCAAAGTAGTAGCTTTCCTGAAGATAGCACAACACTGTCTTGTATTTGAAGCTTTGTTGGCCACTTCTTTCTGGGAGCATGGAGCAATTGCTGAGCCAGAGTTTGGCAGGAGTAAGTGCTCTATTAGATTAAATTTCAGCATAATGTTCTTGATAGGAATCGGAGCACCATCCTTAAAGTGCAACGGGAGGGTAAAACGCCAGCCATCAAGATGGATGGTTTGTTTTTATTATTATAGAGATTTTCTAAACCTCAACTTTCACCTCTTAGCCCCCTCCTCTTCTCAGTCACCTCCAATACTCCATCTGTCTGCTTCATTTAATAGAAACCTATATTTTGTAGCTATTGGATGCATTTGGCTAAGAAGATAATCTCTTTGTGTTCGCTTCAGTTGCCACATTCCTGTTATCATATTAATACTGATTAAATACGAAACCCAACACTGAAGTCAGACCCCACACATTATTCAAAAGCGACAAGATGTTCATATTTTGGCACTTTGAAACCTCAGCCAGCATGGAAGTGACCTCTCCCCCCTACTCTGAGCTTTCAGCTGGGATGCCACCCATATGGAATTGTATGGGACAGGATACTTTTAAGAGCATCATCCTAATTGAGAACACCAGACAAAGTTCAGGTTTCCTGCAAAGCTCTAAGAGTGCACAAACTGATCTCAAGGAAGTGAAGACATTGCAGGTCAAGCAGCACAACACTGGGGGTTACAAGATAGGAAGGGTCTGTATAGATCTCTGCTCACTCAAAAATGTCCAGTGGCCATTAAGAGTCAATGTTTGTGCCTCAGTTTTCCCATCTGTACAAGAGGATATTTCACAAGCTGTGCTGTAGGTGTGCAGCCAGATATTTATCCATGTCTATTTGGGTCTGCAGGGCTACTGAGTGAAGGTGCTGCAGACAAATGAAGTACAAATAACCAGACATCAAATCAGCAAAAACTAATTCAACAAATTCTGGGATTTAAGCCAACTTCGTAACATGTCACATTTTAAAATCAGCCTGTCCCACATGTGACAAAGCACACTTTTAACCCTGAACAAAGTCATCCTCAAATTCCGCAACAACTCTACTCATCAGAACTACACTGCAATAAGATGCAGATGAATTTGCACCATTCCTTTCTCATTTCTCATGTGAGCATCATCATCCTTTGTGGAGGATGAAAACTGGGACAGAATAGCTATGGGACTCAGCCTAATGAGATGCATGCTTTAACTCTGTATGGTTCAACATGAAACCACCACAATTTTTTAAAAATAAAAAATTATTAACATAACTACTTATTTATTTGATGTTTATCCCATTCAATTTAATGGGCTACCACTGCCAAGTCAACAGACACTGGCATTAGTAAGACAACCTCAAAGTTCTGGTGAACTTCGGCATGTATGTCACTGATTTCTCAAAACTGCAATCAGTAAGAGCCTGAGTTGCATGCTGTAGGCATCTTTGTGTGCAAACATCAAGTCTCAGAATAAAAGCACTGTAGTTACATACACTACACATGCAAATTATTTGTGAGTTCCTGAAGACAGACCCAGTGTTCCAGCCACTCTGATTACATCTACCTTTCTTTGAGACCAGGTCGGAGCTGCACACTCCATTCAGCCAGTACTTTTCCTAGAAGGTGATGTGACACCTCCTGAGCAGCTTTGGAGCAGACAAGGTTACAGCATGGTCAGGAAAGCTCCCTTGGGATGTCAAGCAGGCTAAGCTAACCTTCTGAGATCCATATAAACAAACAACCGAACATGGAGAGCCTTGAACCGAGGGACTGCTGTTTATCTAACCCCTGAACTGCAAAAGACATCAATCCCTGCCTTATTGAACAAATGCATGCACTAACCAGGCATGCCTGCTTGATCAGCTCTCTCCCATTCACAGCTTCTCCAGGGTCAGAGGAAGTTTCAACAGGCCCTGCCCCATAAATAAATTCCTTCTGGTTGGTGATATCTAAATTGTATTAAGACTGGCTCAGGCAGTTTCAATTAGAAATAATCAGCATGGGTGGATTGAAATACCCTCCATCAATTTGCTTACAGGTGGTCTTTTCTCCTCAAGCCAATTCTACCTGGTTCAATGAAAGTAGCGGGGAATCCATAACATGCTTCCACTTATTCTATGCATAATCCATATGTATGCATGTCCTGAAATCAAAACTTAGTATCTAATATAAAAGTTTTAAATACAGTGGCAATCAACAGGTCTTCTACAGAAGATTCCCACCCATCAGCAAGCAAACCCAGGCAACTTTAGAGTTTGAATAAAACAGACCCTTTCCTATGCTTACAAGATTTCTCTCTTTTCTTAGCCACCTGAAAAGCAATCATTTGTATATACTACAAATCCATCCTTTCTTTATGAAGATTAGAGAAAATAAGGTTATTCAACCAAACTCATTTGCAAAACTTTACAGCATAGTCTTCTTACAAGAATCAGTACTTATTAAAACTCAAAATCTTACAGAGAAATGACATCTAAAATCTGTTGTTAATCTACCTATAGTTTTCTCCAAATGCCAAATAAAACTTTTTTCCTGTGTTTATGAGAAATAAATTCTAAAAGAGACTCACTCCAGCTTTTGCTCCAGCATACATTTGCTGTGAAATCTAATCATAAATTTAAGATTAAACACTAGTGAATTGCACAATTGCACAGAAAAAGTCAAGCTGTAGTATTTTCACAGATGCAAGGAATTTGATTTTTCACAGGAATAATTTGTCAAATATTAAATTTTAGTATTTTCCAAAAAAAACTTTCTATTTGGCCTTGGTCAATGGAAAAATATTCTTAAAAATATTCAACTTCACTTAAAAGGAAGAGTAGCTCAACAGAAAGCCTGGGTCAATAAACCCAAGTTTCAATTTCACTCCAAGTAAAAATAAAACCACTGATAATTTACTAAATAAGTAGATCTTGCTCTGAATATGCACAATTTCAATACAGAAAAATAAAATGCACAACTAAATCCAATTACATTATGTCCTCAAATTACTCGCTTCAGAGCGTAACAGGGAAAATATGAAGAAAAACTCGGGGCAAAAAAGTCTGGGATTGGGGAAGCAGGCATCAATTTCCATGTGAACTCCAAAGGGACTATAATCTTTGAACATCTTCGGAGGAGGTACTTGTGAGAACAACCAATTGTAATGAGCCATGAAAAGAAAATCCCCAGTTCATGATATACAGCCTGCTCTCCTGTCAGCAGGAACTTGCATTCTTTAGCACATTTTCAGTCCTCAAAAAACATCTTTCTCTTACGCCTGGCACATGCTGTTTGGCACAGATGCTGTTTGGCACAGTCAGTGTTACCATTGCAGGAGCTTGAAAAGATAATCCGTTGCAATCATAAAGAAAACAAATGCATATTCTTCAGGCTGCATTCATGTTGTAATACCAATGCTGATAAGCTGATACTTCAGCAGGCAAGCTGTCCCTTGCCTAACACATCCATACATCAACTGGCTATATTAGGGAGAGAGACGATTGTTCTTTAACAGACAGAAAACTGAGAAGGTAAACAAATGCACTGAGGAGTAAATACATACCTGGCAGCAAACTTGTACTGCATTAAAAATCCTCAGGTGCACAGCAAAAGCCTATACCACACAAACAATATTCTTCATTTACATACAATGACAGTTTAGGACAGAACAACAAAGTAATCAAAATGATGGCACAGGTCCATCTTCTTAGTTCACGATTCTGCATATATATACACAGACATACATATACATATACAAACACACACACATATATATACACACACATATATACATATATTTCCCTTTAAAAAAAACCCCTAAAAAGCAGCAGAGGCTTCTCTGGGTTGGGTGGGGAAGATCAGGGGAAGGGGCTGCAGAAGTAAGAAAAGGCAAATGGCCAAACAGAGAGGATATTGAGTGGGGAGGGGAGAGTAGAAATGGATTAGGGCAGAACATGAAAAAAAATCAAACGGGGTAACTCATCAGTTGTAACAGAAAACAGTAAGTTCTCCAAATCACCTAATTGTCTTGATTTGCTAATCTGGAATAGTTGATAGGGATGAGGGGAAAGTGGTGAGGGAAACTGAGGGCTCAGAGGTTTAAAAAAATATTGTCACAAACCCCACAGCACAAAAGCATGCAATATAGAGTTCTTGGGATTGAAGTTACAACTTCAGATATTACACGAAAGACTTTTCTAAGCAGGATAATGGTCTTCTCTACCTTTCCTGTAACTTTCACTCCACGTATTAAGTACTTCTTAAAGTATTTTTTGCTGATTTTTTTTTTTAATCCAGTAATACTGTAGCTACAGGCAGGAAATGCTTTTGTTGTTTATGTATAACATTATACAAAATCATGTTACAGCAGAGCCTGCCCTATGAAAACAGGTCTATTGAAGCTCCGGTTATTTCCTATTCTTTATTAAACACTCAAATCCCTTTGTGAAAACACAAACCAAAGACTGCTTTAAAAATACTTCTTTGAAATCAATGCACACTATTAAGAACAACTATTTTTTTTGTCCCCAAACTCAAAACATAGATCAGGCTCTCAAGGTTAACCTCCCTGTCACACTACGGCTCTCATACACTGCACACTGGCCACTGTTGCAAGTCAATACTTCAAATACTCTACAATTTGCAAACCACAAAGCTCTGCGCCTCCAGGAAGCCCCTGTGGTGTATTTTTTTACTCAGACTTCAAAAAGCTGTCAGAACAAACACTGGTGGAAAGGAAAGGTGAAAGGCCCAGGGGATGAACGATCAAAATCAAGTAAATGAGCACAAACAGTTTACAGAAAGGGAGAGAAATTTCATGGCGAGGGGGCAACCTGAATGCATGAGTGACCCTTGTGGAGACTTAAGATCAAAGTTATGTAAAGGCTTGTAACCTAAGTATTTTCCACCCAAATACTGCAGAGCCATGAGTGAGAACTGTAACATCCATAAACTAGCATCCCGTTTTGCACACAAGAAAGCAAAAATAAAGATGAAGGAAATAATTCTTTCTTTGGTATTGTATAAATAAACTACAGACCTGGGAACACAAAATTTTGATTCATGGCTTCCATTTCCTTTCTCTATGTAAATAAGAGGGCTCTTGGAGAAAGCTAATAGGACAAATAGGACAAAGCAAGTTCCTTCTGACCAGCTCATCCTGAAACCTTTGGCCCACTTGTCTGCAGAGTATTTCAGTCATCTCTCACCAAAAAACGTAAC
This sequence comes from Hylia prasina, assembly GCA_013397195.1. Taxonomy (NCBI): domain Eukaryota; kingdom Metazoa; phylum Chordata; class Aves; order Passeriformes; family Sylviidae; genus Hylia; species Hylia prasina. The sequence goes on from VYXD01005952.1 coordinate 311,851, forward strand.
CCTTCAAAGTAAAATTCCACCTTAAACATCAAAAGAAGTAATTATAAATTGTGTATATCCCCTGCATTATTTTTTTGAGAATTTAAGGATCACTTTAAAAAGTACCATATTTGGGCAGTTCGGTCATGTACCTGAATCCCTCACATTTAGCTGTACTGACATCAGCTAAATCCTCAGCAAGAAAAAGGGCCCTTCTTTCCCAGAAGGACAATGCTTAACTGAGCAACAGTAAACCAATAGAAATTTTAATGACATTTTGTAACTCTTCAGAAGAAACTGTATTTTGTTCTTTCTGTATGTTTTTCCAAGGCACTCACTGAAGCATCCCAAACTTGCAAAGGGCAAATATATGAGAATGAAATTTAAAACATATAAATATATATATATTCTCATTTGTTCTAGGAGATACAAGATATTACCAAATTACTATTTTTTGATGCTCTAAGGTTGCTCATCCAAACTGTATAGACACACAATAAAACTCACTGTTAGCTATATCCTTTTTAAAAAAAAAGTTTTCACATTTGAAATTACAGCAAGGATGTACTGAATTTGCAAAATTAAACCCCTCAAAAGGACAACAAAAAACAGACAGAAGGTAGCACATGCATCATGCTCTTATTTGCAGGATGTGCACTACGTTAAACTTCTGAGCTATTGCATGAAAGTAAGAGCAATCGTGTTGTTCCATGCCATGTTCTAATCCAAATTGTTTGCAACTTCAGCAGCATAAAGCCAGTGAAGCCAAAATTAAATTAAGAATTTGGTCTGTAAGGAACTGGGTATTTGGGTTGTAGTGATTAGTGTAGAGCAAGGCATCTCAACTTAAAGTGAAAAATATCCAAAATAAAATGCTGCAGAAATTTAAAAACCTGAATATGGTTCTATTCTGCAGTTGTGTGTTTATGGATCACATATGCAAAACAGGGTCAAATTGCTTTTACAGGGGAAATAAACTTGTTCAGCTCCTCATTTTGAATATTTAATTTTGCCTCCCACCCACATGTTGGATTTCTTCCTCTTTTTTTCTTCAAAAGGTAGCCTTCAGTAAAGGAGCCTTGAACAAAGGATCTCCTAAGCACATGAAGCAAGACTCATGACAATCCAACGGGCAGTTTACATAACAGCAGTATGGAGCCAAAATGTATTAGATAATTTGGAAATGGTGTCCAAGTAAGTTAATGGTGATGTGATGGCAAATACAATCACAGAACAAATACAGGCAAATGGTACAGTCTATTTGGCCACATCCACTGCAGACATGACCTGCCAGAGAGCTGGACTGGGCAAAAGAGTTTACAACTGCTGTTATAATTATTCAAAATCCAGCAAAGTAACAACCCTAAATGTGCAAGATGCTTATTTTCTCCTAGGGAATGCAACTTTCCACAGTAACTACATTCCCCCAAAATAACAAAGCCTGGATTAACTGGAAACATTTACGACCACAAGAGACCCTACACAGAAGCAAGGTTATTATACACAGCAGCATTTCTAGCTCTCAGTTTTACCACAAATCTCAAGATAAGTGCACCTCTTTTGAAATCCCAGATCCTAAAAACATGCAACTGAGTGTAAATCTCAGTTTGTTTAATATATGTAACTAGCTCTTGTGGCTTAGAAGAATCTTATATATGACCTGAGTTTATCTAAGAACAGAAACAATCTCTACAGATTTTTTTTTTCTTTTAATAAAAAGAAAATCATTTGTGGGCTTACTATCATGAGTACTTTGGACAGCTGACTACCAATGTCACTGCCAACTGAAACAGCAACTGTTCAGTTTCAAAAATACTTGTAAAAACCCACAGTTGTCTCCCAAGCTCTTCCCACACTATCAGATCCCAAGTTTATCCTCAAATTAAGATAAATTCTATTAGAGCAGCTTTCTATTTTGCAACACGGATTTGAAACTTAACTTCAGGATAACTAGTAGAGCAGTTGCTGTTCTTGGAGGCAAAAAAGGAAGCTTAATTAGAATGCACTTGAAGCAGACTATTTTGGCAGCTCAATTCCCAATGGCCTCCATCTGCAGAGAGCAATCTCAGGCACAGAGCTGAACTGGATTTTCCCTTCAGCCCTTCCTCTTCAAGAGCTCACAGTGTGGCAGCAGTAGAACATCCCCAGGTCAGAAAAATCACCTCTACCTTGCACATCCCAAGAGAAGCCTGAAAATGCTGGTAGAAATATTTGAGGGCAAACCAAGCTGTTACTGGCATCCAACTTCAGGGACCAAAAAAGATGGGCAGGGGATAGAGTAGCAGACAAGTGAAAAGAGGAGAGAGGTGAGAGAATTAACAAAAACTTAAAGTGAAGGGAAGCTCAATGGAGATTGGAAACAAATATTAAGAAAAGAAAATGTATGCAAGTGATTACTAAGTGGGGTTTCTTTTGGTTGTGGGTTGTGGGTTTTATTTTTCTTTCCCAAGTGGTAGAATCTGTAGAAGTTAAAATACCTTATGGTCAAACAAATCCTATCTGCTGGAATTATTTTTTTTTATTATTAATAGGATTTTTTTTCCATAAATAGCAAAAAAAAAATTTCATATTTAGAGCAGGACGCCAGTGAAATGCAAAAAAATAAAGGAGTTGATTACTTACTCAGGAGGAAAAAACCTAAGTATTTTCCACCCAGTACAGGACAACGGGTCAATTACGAAGCATCACCAAAACCAGCAAAGTTTTCCATGTGTGTGTCAGCATGGGGAATGCAATCACTCAATTAGACCTGGTATCATAATGCATCTCACAATGGAGAATTAATTAAGATACTCTTTTTTATATCTGAGGTTCTAAATGCTTAACTTCACCACCTTGTCTTTTCAAGCTAATTGTCTTTATAGATTGAGGCAGCACCTACATCCTTAATGCCTTCCACATACAAACAGGAAACTCAGAAAAACACTCTCTTCTGAGTTGTACAGAAATAAACTAAACACAAACTGAAAAGGTAGCAAAGCCCAGAGTGAAAGTTCAGTTTGCTTTGAGGCTGAGCTCACACTTTGTGCAAGTGTGAGTTGCTTTGCTACTCAGGGGAGCAAAAAGGGTTCAGTAGACACTGCTCTTTACTGCCATGCCAGTATTAGTCAGAGAACAAGAGCACTTCCTCCTGAAGGCCACCCAATACCCCTGCCCTTGAGGGGAGTGTGATGGTCACTGGTGTGATGTGGTCTGTAGGAAAGAAACACTGCAGTTACATCATGTGGTAAAGAACCACCAATGTTCCCTCTGTTGCACTAGTGACACTTCCATTAAGCTCCTCTTGCACAAGAACAGAAAGGGTGGGTGGCAGTAAAATAAAAGATAAAATTTAAAAAAAAATCCCTCTCACTCTTTTCAATGACCCAGAGGATCGCTATGTAGCCAATACTGTATCCAACAAAAGGGCTTATACAGGAGCTGGACTCTTTTCTTGCAGACACACTCAAGTGATGCTAACATCACCTGATAACACTTGATAATCACCTCATAACATCACATGATGTCTGATAATTCCGTAATCCATGTCTATTTGATCCCGGAAAAACGACCTGCTGGACAGACACTCCCATGGAAACTTCACATGCAAAGAAGAGTCATAACCTCCCCTGGGAACAGCATCTGCTCTAGCGTGCAAAGAGCTGCAGCCTGTGAAACCAATCTTACTATCAATACATTCCCCCTTCAGAGCTCTCAGTTCAGAGATTCCATCCTGCAATTCTGTCACTGCAGACAAGACCAGGATCTCCCAATCATATCATGAATAAGGCAGACATGCAGTTGTAAGTTAACATTTCCTTGACTTCTGTATTCATTCAAAAGGAAAGTACACAAATTTTGATTTTGATTCCACAAGAACACTCAAAGGTCAATAAATCTGGTTATTCAGCTTCAGAGGTCAATACAGGCTCACATAATGTCACCAGTCAAAAGGTAGGATTGATTCCTCCAGGCCAACCTTTCTGTGCAAATGCAGTAAAATTCCCAGTTCCTACGTGGTCACCAGGACTTCCCCATCACTACAGTTTAATCTGCTCAAGAGGGGATTATACAAGGAAGTGATGCTGCCCTGCCAACAGTGTTCTCCCAGCCTCTGCCAAACTACACCAGCCAACTTTCACAAAAAGGAGAGAAGATTTATGGCTTGAGTACCCCTTAAGGGTTTTAGGTTTTGTTTGGTTTAGAGGGTAGGGAAAAAGAGACTGTGAAAGAACAAGCAGAGCTAATCTCCAGCTTTTAAATAAAACACAGCTACACAGATTTCTTTGCCCTTGGGCTTTTGTTTTTCCTCTTGACTGAAATCCTGCTCGGCCTCACCTGATACTGACAGGGATGGCAACCCACCAGACCCTTGCAGCCAACAATTTTTTAGTTTTGTTTATTAAAACAGAAGCCAGGCTGGGAAAACAAGGACATTAAATGTGCCTAAATTCCATATTGCCTAAGAGAAGATTATCCTATTCTAATGCAACACAAGCAAAGAATTCCAAATGTCAGGATCTCCCACAAAAAAAGTATGCTGCTTAGTGACAGGATGGTTAATTATTGTCAGGGCAATGAAAAAGTTTAGGCTACCCCATTCCCCATTCCTACTTATGTCAGTAAGGAGTGCCCTCCAAATCAGAGTTGGGAATGACATTTATCTATAGTCACCCATTCAAAGCTTGTCTCCTACAGTTAAGAAAAACCCAATCTCCTGAAAGTAATATTCCACAAATGCTAGCTACATCGGTGTGTTGAGACCTATCTGAACAAAATGATATATGCCTTGAATAGTAATGGGAAAAAGAATAAAATAAAAAAAAGAATACAATTAAGATAGCTCTTAAGGGGGAGGCTACAGAAGACAATGTGATACACAAATTATTAGTTGTATTTTTCAATCTTCACATAACTTTAATTTCCCTCATGCTATTTAACCTCTAGTCAACTTCCTTGTTTAAGTTGAATGCTAAAAAATACTGGAAATAATTGAATTCCACTTATAAACCCTCAGTTTTTAACTGGAATTGAAATCATGCAGAGTACTGCTGTTCATGTACAGCTCTTATATCACAACTCTCTCACTATGTCATTAAGTACTCTGCAAGCCAGTATGGGATCTCATTCAATGAAAAAAGTGGCAAAATATAAAAACACCAAAGATGCACCAAATCCACAATATGCTGAGGAGGAAACATATTCTGCATTTCTACCCTTAATTTCACATGTAAGAATACAAGGAATTCTCAAGAACAAAACACTTTGCTGAATTCTGACAATCTTATGTCATGTTATACCAACACTGCAGGATCCCAGAGGTACTGTGTCCTGCGTTAGGGAGAAGATCTGCGCTGCTACTTCAGAACAGACTTTTATGGCACGTTCAATCCCTCTCACCATGACAAGCAGTGGAAACAGTGAAATGGACTTGTTCTCTCAAATGCAAGGCAAACAGTTACTGGCAACAGAAGATAAAGTCACAAACCAGTTTGTTTTCACCTGTATTAAGAAACTTAAAACTCCTGATATCCTGTATGGCTAAAAAGAACAGAGAAGCCACAAAGCTTATACTCCAATATTCTCATTTTTATCTCTTCTTATGAAAAGTGTCTTTTATTACATTTAAATTTGCTCAATTCAGAAATGTGCTCAGCTCTTAGGAGTGCTAGATATGCATTGCTTCTTTTGCATTAAGAAATAAGGTAACTCTTAACTAAGTCTTGTACAGCAATTTTTAGTCAAAAAGAGGAAAATGGAAGTCACATTGCAGTGCCTCAGAAATGATGAGCACTTCACTAGAAATGAGACAGAAAGACAGAAAGGAAAGTGAACCATGCCTGAGGTATCACACATGCTCCAACTAGACTTAAAAAGTTGCTACATTGTACAATAACCAAGCACAAGACACACGTAATGAGCCAAAACCAAAGAAATGGGCATATCTAAAGTCAGTCTTTCAGAAGATGTCAAGACACAGATCATGATTTTGCAAATGAAGCATAGTTTTACAGGGTCAGCTCTTGGGTGAGAGACAGTTAAATAAAATCCACTAGGCAATTCAAATGATTTGCTGAACTTTCGTCTAAATGTCTTATCAACTGACAAAACATTCCTTGGTGCAAGGTATGTTGAAATAAGCATTTTCCAAAGCCTGTCCTTGTTAGTTTTTATCTTCTTTAGAATAAGACACTTAAACATACAGTTCCTGCCTCCCCAAACTTGTTCTTGAACAACACTTTTCACCCATTTACCCTACACAGTGTTCCATTTACAAACAAAACAGCTGCCATACATGACCCACCTCAGCAAGCAGCACCCCCATCAGTAGCTTACCCCCTCATCCACACAAAGCATAACTTTAAAAGCAGTGTAGTTTAAATTGCCTTTCAAATCCCGTTTGCTTTTTAAGCAGCTTGTTAAACTACGCAAAACTCTCTTGTGAGTTTAGAGATTATGTCCTCCTTTTTATAAATTTGATCATGCAACCAGTCTGGAAAGGAAGCGTCATCCTGTCAATTAACAGGCCTTGAAACTTTGCCTTCAGTTAAAGCACAAACAGCTCCACAACTGAGCCCTACAGAACAGCAGATCTGCCGGCAAATACTCTTTTTTTCTTTTAGATGCTGCTGCAAATATTCTAGAAAGTAGGTTATACCTTGTCATTCAAGCAAAACCAGAAGTGAGATGAAAAATAAATTGTACTTCCACCCACCATCCTACTGCCTGCCTGTTTTACCCTGCACTAGCAAACATCCAGGCAAACCACATGAATATTGTCAAACTGGAATACATCATCTTCCTCTGCAAAGATAATCTGGCAGTGCAAGACATCTCTGCTAAATAACATCTCTCAACAGTCAACTTACACTTCACTTCATTTCATGTCATTAAGCTTTCCTTCCACCTCCTTGGACTACCCTAAGGGATTTCTTCTCTGTTATGTTCTTCAAATACTTGTGGATAATGATATCTCCTATTTAGACGTCATTTAGCCAAGTTTCATGCATTTATTTTCATCTTCTTTCCCTCATAAATCAATCCCTTCAGCTTTCTCCAGCATTTTTGCTGCTCTTCCCTGAATTTCTTCCAAACGACTGACATTTTTCAGCAACTGAGGAAGTTCCAATTGCATGCTGTACTCTAGATGTGCTTTTTGTACTCTAGAGAAAGATAATTACATATTTTCAAGAAATATTAATACTCTAAGCCTGGAATAAATCTAAATCAGGAATTTCATTATTTTGGGGTTTTTTTCCAGAATGAATAATAATTATCCCCATTTCACAAAGCAGAAGACCAGAGAGAAGTATCTGACTTATTGCTGCACACATGCAGTGCCAGAATAAGAAACAGATGCATGTTCTGCCATTCCCAGTCATGGTCTGCCAAGTTCCAGCCCACAGATGGACAATGTTCCCAGGCTCATCTATAGCAAACACAAGCCATTTCCAAGTGAGTACAGAAGAACACCTAGGGAGCCCAACACTTGCTCATGTGAACAGGTGTTGTTGGTAGCAGTGGGATCATGCAGCACCCTAAGATGTGCAATGGTCTATTATTACCTTTAGTATCAGGACACATCTCCTTGAATTTTACTGCCACAGAGAGGTTTATTTCTAAAACCAGCCACCAGCTACCACCAGGTCAACTAGCTGAACAAGCTAACTCAGTTCCAGAGGTTGACTGGTTTTAAATATGAGAGGCCTGATGGACTGCCAGACTGAGGCAGTACAAGGCAGTTTTCAACCTGGACATTTCCTTCCCTTCCCTCCCACTCCCTGACACATTCCTGAAGGAATCATGGAAAAATAACTTTGGAAAAAATAAAAAAAGGTCTACCAAAAAAAATATGAAAGAGACTGTATGAGATGAGGCAAGGATGAAGAATGGGGTGAGGGTAAGGGGGAGAGAGAAGTATGACCAGTTAAATTAAAAAAAAAACCCCAACCCACAAACAGGATGCAGACACATTAAAAAAGCAACACTGATCTTACAAAGGAATGTGAACTGCAGTTGACTCAAGCAGTATCACAGCAATGGCCCTCCCCCTACAAACAAATCTGTCGAACTCTTAAAGAAACAGGTTTTTAGGCTCCTTCAAATTCTATGCTTTCCCATTCCTTGATACCCTCAACCCAACTTAATTTAACTTACTGCCTTTTCTTTCCAGAAAACAAGAGCACCCAAGTTTGACCCAGACTCCAGCAAGGCAAACTAAGTTGTATTATTCAGCCTACCTTAGAGAGGCATTAAATTCTAGCATTCTGCTACATATTCTTCTCCTTGAAAGAATAAACCATAAAGTATGCTCTGTTTCAAGGTCTGCTGTTACACATGTGATGAGTGTAACGAAGATTAGATAATGAACAACTTGGTGGAAGGCATCATTTCTTCCCACCAGCTCAATAGATAGAGAAAAATGCCATTATGTAAATCTATATACAATTTTCCTAATGTAACTGCTGGTTCACAATTGCAGTTCCTGCTGAAATCCACAAAGGTGCCAGAAGCTCTTTATAAGGCTTCTCCCTGTCCCAGGAAGAACCATTTCCTCCATCCAAAAATGTAGAAATAGCAATGATGCCATCCTCCTGTCCTTTTGTTCATCAGATTTTTGCCTCCAGGAGAGAAAAGCTACTAAGAACATTACATAATTACATTTTTAAGCAAGACACCATCTTGATCTTCAGCTTTTCAGCTCTTATCTATGCATCATTTCATCGCCTACCTAAAGGTACCTCAGTGAATCCCAACAATCTTGTCTATACCAGAAAACTGAAAAGAAATATGAATCTGGTGCAAACCTTTTTCTTTAAATGTGAAGCCTAATGCTAATTAGGCTCTCAGACCTATTTGCAAAATCTAGCATTTTGTGACAAGACTACAAGTAGAGCTACGATAGAACACATGAGATATTTCATATAGAAATTCCTATAAATCAGAAATTCTTATACTGTAACAGGAAGAAGGAAACTTGCAGAGGGTCAGAATTAGAGCAGTTACATCACACTCTAAATTAAATAGAAAGATAGTGCATCTTCTGCAAGGAATCAGGAAACTTCACCTTTCTCTGAAGATCAATTGCTGTGTTGACTGTTTGCTGCCATACAATACTATAATTTCTTTTCTCCATTTGTTCAATAGAAGTAATCTTGCTCATCTACCTAAGAGGGCAGGAGATCAGCTAGTGACAAATGGGCTGAAGACAGAACATAAATACAAAAGTACTGCCTGGTATCCTTAAAATCTTATCCTGCAATCTGAGTTAAATGCAACACCTATTACTGCCTTTTGAAAAGAAGACTTTCCTGCCTTATAAGAAGGAGGAAAAGAAACCCCAGTAAATGGCACTTATAAACTCTAGCACCCATCATTTCCCATGCTCTAACCTAAGGAGGCATAAATCCTTCCTGTAATTCACCAAGGATGAAAAATACAGTCATACAGAGTATTATAAAACCAGGAGACACAAGCAATAAAAAACTCTCAAGTTGTCAAAAACGCCATTTATCAAGCAGTTTTTGCTTGAAGGCAAGTTAGGTAATAACATGCAGAACAGAGTCAATTTAAGGAACTTGCATCCAATATACTATATTTAGTAAGTAGCTACAGGTAAAAATTATTGCAGGTTTGCTTTCTTTTATTTGTTCAGAAGGGCTCTGGTGCAAATCATACATACATTAAGAGAGGAGAGATTACCACACACCTCTCTGGGCACAGCATGATTTCTTTGTTATTGCCACTTAGCAAGAAGTCATTTTGAGACATGAGTTTGTTGACACAGGGGATGTGGCTTCAGGCCATTTGGTCTGACACTGTAAGTCACAGCCCCCATCATGTAAGAGGTACAGCCCCCACAAGATCATTGCTCCAACTGGGTATGAGCTGATTTCAAAACTTCAGGAGATTACTGGTAGCACTTGACCTTGCAATATGGAAAGATCCTCTACATTTGACACAGATTAGTATTTGTTAACTGCTAAGCACCTACCTGGAATTCGGATTTTAAATTTACCGCTTTGTCCAAAACCACCATCTATTATTCCATCTTCTCCTGTAGACAGTTTCACTTTGAGACCCACAAAAATCTGGATGTTTGTTTCCTTTTTAAACAATGAACGACCAATCACACTGTAATCATCCATCACCTGCAAAAAAAAAGAAAAAAAAAAAAAGAAAGGGATTCTACAAGCTGAAGTGACAAGAAATTATCCACGTTACATGCTGAGTTTGGAAACTTCTACCACTCCACCTTTGACCAACAATTTACCTTCAAATGAGCAAAACTCTAGGTGAGTCATCTAAACTGCTGAGTTTAAGGCAATTTGTGTCTAAAACCATATTAGACTTTATGAACACATTTCTGCTTCTACCTCCCGTATCAAAATACAGGAAGAATAAAACTACATCAGAACATGCTGTAAAGATCCGCTAATTAAAATTTTTTTCTGCTTTGAAACCTTTCCATGAAAGTCACTGAAGCACCAATGCTGACAAAAAGTTTATTCCATTATTTATTCTATAGCTAAGTACATTATCACCTACATAAACATTCTTTCTCTTAGCTCCAGACCTGCACTCAACAGTGCAGGAAGCAAGAAGCTACACTTTCAAAGAAATTAGCGTTTCTAAATGGAGCCTTTTAAATACTCACCTTTACATATATATTGCTTTGTTAAACCAAGAGCCTTGATGACCACTGGTCATCATTTAATTTCAAGGTTTGTAACCCAGTGGGAAGAAACATTCCAAGTTGCATTCTCAATTAAGCTATCAGGAACAAGACGCAGTCAGGTTGGTGGGTAAGGCAAGGTAAACAACCTTCCCTTAGGCATTACAGAGTATAAGGCACAGTCAAGTGAGCCTAATCTTGTAGGTGCGAATATCCTTGTACACCCAACACCTGCAACTACTCTACCTTGTAGATGCGGAAAGAACATTTATTTATCAGAATAAATATGCGGATATTACTTAAATCTTTCCAAGATTATTTTTTGTGATAAAAGTTGCAGCTCTTCGTCATATCTCAGGAGCCATTTTTAGCTACACCTAAGGGTTGCAAAGACCAAAGTGACTTAGAACAGTAAAGAACTGCAATCAGTTCTGAACATTCCCCTTTACTCAGTTTAAATGAACTCAAAATATTACCAGTTTATTAAGTAACCGTCCTTCCCTGAAGCCTCCTCCATAAGCTACAATGCATATATAGACTCAAATCCCTAGGATTGTTATTATTTTGTTACATATATATTCCTTCATTTTAATGCCAATCTCAGAATGGTAGTAAATCTAGCATCAGAAATTTCATTTTTCTTTTATTTTAAACAGCGCTTACTTGCTCAGCTATAAACAGTCTTGAAAGGGCTGTACAGTATTAGAGAGCATGGGTAGGAGTCCTCCCTATCTCAGACCAGATGCAGGATAAGAAATACCTACAGCCCTTCTTGCTTCTGTCACGTGGAAATTACAGCTCTGGGCTGGGTGCAGCTAAGGCTGTAGGCAGAAACACTCAGATGCCTCAAGGACATTCACTGCCTGAACTCCTGATCTTTCCTCCAAAGGACACATTTATGTTTTTTGTTGTGTCTGTCCTCTCCCACTGCTTCAAAATAGCTTGTGAACCATTGATGGCAGTATCACTCCTCAGCAACATTCTGGCTTAAACAGAATAATGTCTTTTCCTAGAACCCCGGATAATAGGTGGAGGTAGAGGGGGGAGATAGGCTTTCACGAACACCTGCCTTTCTTTGGGTCTGAAAGAGAAGACTAGAAGAAAAAGAAGCTGATAATTCCAACCTGAAGAAGCACTTACATTCTCAAAACCTACGTTTTTTTCCAGTTGCAGTGGCTAGAGAAATTAAAACATTGTTTCATCCTATAAATCTTTTATTGCTAAAACAAGATTTTCAAAACCGTTCATTCCTCTTGTCCACTGCTGTGTTTCTTCCCCCTGTGTTTGAAATATAAATGGTACAATATGCTCCAGGGAGGATCTGTAATGTATCTATGATTTTTGCAATTATCCCTCAAATGGCACATGAAGCCAACTTTAAAGGCCAACATCTTTGGAAACATCTTATATTTTTTCAAGAGCACTTCAAAGTTATCTTTAACTTAATTAAAAATGGAATTAGAGGATGAGCAATCAAACTAGGCTAGCATGGTTCAGTTTAGAGTCTCCCCAACAAGGCTGTCAGAAGAAACTCCAGTGATTTCTGTGAATAAGTGGTACACGCATCAAGTACCTTAGAGTAAACCAGCAGTGATAACCTATAATTGAGTATTAGAACAGAAACAGAATGTATTTTAGTTACACATTTAGTTATGCCACACTCACTTAAAACTTTGGAATTAAAAAACCCTTATCTTCTATAAAGAAAGGTGCTTTTTAGGGTTCTGCTCTTGTACATTCAGCATAGGAGAGAAAGCAAGGACCCCAGCTGCAGCATTCTTTTCACTCTAATGGTCATAGAATCACTAGGTTGGAAGAGACTTCTAAGATTGAGTCCAACCCATGCTCTACCACCTCAACTAAACCATGGCCCAAGTGCCACATCCAATCTTTTTTAAACACATCCAAGGATGGTGACTCCAACACCTCCCTAGGGGAGACAGTTCCAGTACTTTATCACTCTGCTAACGTGCAACCTAAATTCCCCTTGGTGCAGCTTAAGACTGTGTCCTCTCGTTCTGTCAGTTGCTGCCTGGAGAAAGAGACCACCTGACTACAGCCACCTTTCAGGAAGTTGTAGAGAGTGATAAGGTCATCTCTGAATCTCCTTTTCTCCAGGCTGAACAACCCCAGCTCCCTCAGTCATTCACCAGCCTTGCTGTCTCCTCTGGACACTCTCAAGTGTCTCAACGTCCTTCCTAAAATGAGGGGCCCAGAACTGGACACAGCACTTGACGTATGGCCTCACCAGTGCCAAGTACAGGGGAAGAATGACCTCCCTGCTCCTGCTGGCCACACTATTCCTGACACAGGCCAGGTGCCGTTGGCCTTTTTGGCCACCTGAGCACACTGCTGGCTCATGTTCAGCTACTGTCACCAGAACTCCCAGGTCCCTTTCTGCCTGGGCACTGTCCAGCCACACCATCCCCAGCCTATAGCAGTGCAGGGGGTTATTGTGGCCAAAATGCAGGACTCAGCATTTGGACTTACTAAATTTCATTTTATTGGACTCTGCCCATCCATCCAACCGTTTCAGGTCTCTCTGCAGAGCCCTCCTACCTTCCCAGCTTAGTGTCATCTGCAAATTTACTAATGATAGACTCAATACCCTCATCCATGTCATCAATAAAAATATTAAACAGAGCTGGCCCCAGCACAGATCCCTGAGGAACACCACCAGTGACTGGCCGCCAGCTGGATGCAACACCATTCACCACTACTCTCTAGACCTGGCCATGCAGCCAGTTCTTAACTCAACCTGTAGGTAAAAAAAAATCCCTCCTTTAACCAATCAGTATGTTCTGTAGGTATCACCATGATTCCTTGGGCATCTCTACAGGCCATTAGAAACAAAACCACCTTGGGTGGTGCTGAGATAGTAAGCAATCAGTGACTTGCGTAACTGGCTGTTTGGAATAAAATCTCTTATGACTCCAAGTCTCTGTCTTGCTCATTAAATACTACACACCCCATCCTGTGCCATCCACACTCTCCGGTGAGCCTATCATCAATTTATCCCTGACAAAGACAAAATAACTACAGAATGCCTGTCCTAACATCAACTAAGATAACTGAATCAGTCTTTGCATTAAAATAAATGAATGCAGCAGAGAATTGCTATGAAGGAAAGCTCATTTTCTCAACTTTAAGATTGTATTAAAAAAATAAAAGGAAAAATTATATTTTTGGTTTAGCTTTGCTTTGTAAAAAGGCAAAGAAATGTATGCTGTTCTCTCTAACTGAAACTCAATACTTCTAATTACTTTACCAGCAATTTACCTCCAATCATGGGATTTTAAGTTAATCCACTTTGAGTTCTCAGAACATCTACAACAGCAATCACACTGCCTACTAGCCGAACAGCCTTTTGGAAAAGCTTTCTGCTTTTCTCTCAAACACTCAAACACTTTTTTAAGTATAAAATATTATGGACTTAGAAAGCCAAATACCACAAAGACAGTAAGGGATATGCAGTCTGCTCTGAAGCAGCAGCAAGGGGCCTAGCGATGAGAGCAGACTAATTTTATTAACTTCACGGAAACTTCAAAAAGCTTTAGGGCTTTAATGCCAGACAGAGACGACCCCAAAAGTCAGTTTAAGTGCTGCATAAACAAAGGATTAGGACAAGAAAAAGCTGAAGGCTCCTTGCATTTCTTGTTTATATTGTCATATGACCTAGCAGGAGTGGGAGAGGGCTGCCTCTCTGACTCAAATCCCCCATGGTGTACAGTGGCGTTTCAGTTCACTGACCTACATTACAATAATATTTTTTTAAATTTATGAGTAGAGGTGCAGCATCAAGCTCACTTAAAGACATTTAAAAAAGAAAAGGGGCAGGATGGGAAAAATACCGAGAAAAGAAATTTTCTGGCTGGTATAGTCTCCCCCTCTCACTTAGGTTAGACCAGCAGCTTAGAAAAGGATTCCAGGTTCAAAGTGAAAGTCTCTGTTACTCTTGTTTTATGGCTTAGACCAGAGGACACAACAGCACTGAGTTTATGAAATATCCCTTCCCACTTGGCTTTTGTGTTTGCACAAAGAAAGTAAACAGTGCTTTATAATCACAGGTGAAGTATGTGCATCTCTGGCATATAGCCCTTGTGCTAAAACTAAGAAGTTCACATAAAAAAAATAACCAACTCGCACTTCTCATCTCTTCAGTACTTACCCTGCCTTAGACTGTTTGCAAAACACAGTTCACATTATGTGTTAGAATTCAGTGCAAACCATATTACTAATTCCAAGGAAAAACAACTCCAGGATGCCCCTTTGAGCAGGGTAGCAAGTCATACTGTCCAGCCTGTTAAACAACCTTCCTTTTTAGGATAATTTAGAAATTATTGTCACCTGAACACCCTCTCCAAACAATCCATTACACACATTTTGAGAGCAAATAACCCTCATCTTTGAAGGTATCTGTAGGAAAAGAAAAGTGGATCAGAACAGAAAAACACAAGAGGAAACAAAGTGGTAACAGTATCAGAGGGAAATAAGGAAAGGTTTAAGATAAAGTAAAAGCACTGAATATTAAACAGTAGAAAAGATACAGAGAAAGAGAAGGAATAACCTTTCCTGATTTAATAAATAATTACGTGAGTCTTAAAAGAAAAAAATTTAATGACCTAAGTATTATTCTCAGTAAACTGACAAAAAGTTCATTGAAATTAAAGCACAAAAAAAAACAGGAGAGGAAAAAGAACAAAAATAACCTGTGACTAAGACTGAAAATACAAAGCATTTTTATTACTTTTTTTACTTCAGAAAAAGTACACTTGAGACATGTTCATCATCATCAGTGACAGCTCATTTACTTCTAGAAAACAGTTTCCAGAACTTTCTGTGTCAGAAATGGGAATATTTTTGAGGCTGCATATGCCTGTTATTTTTTAAAACAAAGTTTCGTGCATTGAGAAAATGATGGTACATGAGGCCACAAAAAGGATGAAGGAGAAAGGAACTGGGACGATTGCACCAATGATCAAGTTTCCAGCTTTTTTGACTCTACAAAGACTTCTAGCTAGTTACTGAGAACTAGCTGAACAACTTGGTACAAAGAAAGAATGATTTGGTTAGCCACAGTTTTTCCTCAAGAGCTTACTTACAGCAGCATAAAGACTTTTCTTTCTGCGACTCCCTCCAGCACTAGAAGCCTTCAGCTTCACATCTCATTACTGCTGTTTTAATGGAAGCCATCACATTAACATCTCCACATATCCATTAACTTGGTTTTTAGATATTCATCCCATCTCTCACCAGCATATGTTTCTTATATCCAAAAAACATTTTCCTTTCTCTGCCTTTCTGAGTAAAGGGACAGTTGAGTTCGGGAACATTTAACAGGCATCCATAAAATGCCCTTCTTTTTGCTGAGCATTGTGCCACCACTAGAGCCTGGCATGGCAGCAAAAAAAGGGGAGTGCTGAGTACTGAGTCAGGACAATGAGTGAGAGGTGCATAACCAGACTGCTTTGGGTTCTAAAAGCTCTACACCTCCCCAACAGCATTCTCCAGGCACATACAGGGATCCAACAGGACACATTCATTCATTATGCATCTTTATAACGCAGGTTTCCTTCATCTCTGTTTAAAGCTTAGAAGGGTTGAATCCTGAAACAAACACAGGCATTGAATTCCTGACATGGTCTGAATGAAAACATTAGTTTTACCACATGAGAAGAAACTGGTTCATGTCATGATTTCATTTTTTATTTATCTATGCTGCAGTCCCATTATGTGGGAAAAGCAACATCAACAGATATGGGAAAAGAGGAGGCTCAAGACTGTTACTACATTCTACACCATCTATCGCCAGATCAGCCAGCTCTGGCTTGCTACACAGATTAAAAACCTTGTGATCCTTACTATCCAGGAAAAAAACCCAAGACATAGGCTGTTCTGTAGACAAGATGGTATATACAGGACTTGACCTGGCTTTGTGAGCATGATACAGAGAGGACTGCTAAGTTGAAGAGGGCTCCTCTTCCTGAAAGAGGCTCTGAGCAGCCAGGAGGATGCTGGTGGTACCTCCATGACATAAGAACACACAGGCAATTTCTTAACTATTTTAAAGTATTTTAACTGTGGTGATCTCAGGTTCTAAAATCCTAAACATCCAAAAGGAGACATCAGTGGGACATGGCAAATTTCATTTGAATCATTGCACAGACCTGGCACATAGCAGGACATCAGCTATAGTGACACTAATTTAAATTTCTTTCTAAAGGAAACTGCCCCCAAATAGCTCAAGGAGGGCAGGGGGAACAAAGAGCAGAGGCTTACAAAATCCTTACTGGAAGGAGGCAATAAGGACAGGACAGGCCTGGAAAGAGCTGCCTGAAGCAAATGATGCTGAAGAAGAGAGAGCTGACTGACAGACTTGCATTCCCCTCTCAAGACATAGCATAGACATACAAATACCCTGAGTTTGTCCCCCCCCCCGAGGATCTCTAACTCCAGTGTGTAGATCTGCTGCCCAAAGCCAGGTCCTCTATCGGGTAACATCTTCCTTCTGCCATTTGGCTAACAAGGTTTGTGCTATCAAAAAACACAAGTCTCTGCTACATGTAGCAAATACACTGGATGTTTGTAACTGCAGCCCTAGTGAAGGTGTACAGTAAAGGGATAGCTATGCTTCAGCAATATGGAGGTTTAGTTTTACTTCATCTTTCGACTTTAAAAATACCTAGGAAATTAAGTAACTTAGGTTTTATATAAATGCAAGTTGCAGAATTGGGCACTTAAGAAGTTAAGAAATGCCAGATGTCCATACAACCTTATCCCTGTTCCTCTTTGATATGCCCCATGATATAGTCTTAACATGACCACATCCAAAAAAATTTCAGAGGAACCTTGCCTTATTAAGTGCACAGGTTAGAGGCAAAGGGGAACAGAATTAATGTTGCATAAGTAACTGTAAATCTGGTATTTCCTAACTTTCAAGTTCTTGATTTTGCAACCTAAGCAACATTCTTAATTTATTTTTGTATCCAGTAAATGAAATGGTGTATTGGTTGCCTTGCTGACAAACTGATTCCCCCACAGGTGACTATTACACAATGTCAGAAAAATCAAGACCAGCTGTCCACACACTTGCAAGACTCAAAAGCATGTCTGCATTTTAAATTTAATAATATAAATAATAAACATAGGTGTTACTCAAACCTTGCAAAATTCTACTACCCATTCATGTGGAGTAACCCATTGTTTTGCTGGTGAGTGAACAATTTTTTTTTTTTTTTTCCTATGGGTAAGAAGACAGATTCTGGAAGTTACCTGGTACACTTTTTTGACAAATTTATTGTACTGTGTTAATCCATATGCTGAGTTAGGAAATGTCGGGAAATATCACCATACTTTTCTCAGCATTGTTTAGCAGAAATGGTATTTCTGTTTAATGGGCAGTAAGCCCTCCCTTCTCCCACTAAGCTTCTCAAACTCTTTTACTCAAAAACTAAACAAGAGCCAATAAATAAATGCATCTTTTCTATTCCTATTTAACAGTGCATTTTAACTAGTGAATGTGCTGTGTGCATTTATTGACCTGACTGCGTTCATCTCTGTATTATTACTGTATTTAGCATACCATCAGCAGCCAAGCAGAACCAAACAAACTCATGTTCAGACTTCAAAGCAGGAAAAATAGTAATTGTGGCGTCTGCATGTTTACAGTACATGATGGAGTGACAACCACCACTTCTCCCAGCTAGAGTCACACAGGGTTCTGCAGACAGCCCAGGTCACTGCTTGTGCATGCAGGCAGCACTCAATCCGATTTCACAGTTTGCTGTTGTTACTCACGTTATGTCCCTATCAGTCTGCGCACCCTACTTCAGTCACCCAGAAAGCACCTGGCTGATGCAGGGTTTTACTTGCTACGCCCCTGGCACTGCACTGTCACCATAAGTAAACAGCAGATGCAACGCTAGCTCTACTAAGACAGTGAAACATCCTGTACCTAGAAATAAGTTAGATGGAAGAGTCTAACTATCCAAGGTGGCAAAATTTAATTATCTTCATTCATAGCAGCACTATGCAACCATGCAAGAGAAAAATCAAGGAAGAGTATTTCTGCCACACATACTGTGAAAACAGTCTACAGGCACAACTCTGAAACAAATTCTGGTATTATAGGTATCTGGAGAGGATTAAGTGAAAAAAGTACCAATGTTGTTTATAAATGATCCACTACCCAGGAATCTTTCCAGACAGGAATACTCTGGTACCCCTACACTAACATACAGCCTCCTCAAGCAAAGGTAATCATCACAGAACTGGTCTCATCCCTTAAATGGATCACATCAGACGTTCCTATTCACTCATGGGCAAGTCCCTTTTTCCTCCTTTGCACACTCCTTTAGCAGTCTGTTTAAGTGTGTGGCTGAGTTACTACAAACTTGGCGTGTGCTCAGTAATGAAATGTGCTGTTTCCACTCAAATATTGCTCATAGGTTTTAAAAACCCACCATTTTCAAAACTGCTGCTTTTGAAAACGTCTAGTTCCCCAAGGGACAGCCTGGGTCATTGTTGGTCATCAACAAATTTAATATCGTTTTCTCACAGTTCCTGTAGCTGCTTACTGGCACTCATCTCCACAATATCCTATCCTTCTTTTGAAAGGCCAGAAAGATCTGTGAAGTGATGGTGACCAAGACCTTCCCTTCGACCACTCAAGTAATGTACTTGCTCTGACGAAGCTATTCCTATCTTGCTGGAAGAAGAGAAAAGAGCCCAACACTTAAAAGACGCTGAAAGATAAGCTTTCTCTCTTCCACTCAGGCTTCAAAAGAGATGCACTGATAATGATCTTGGTAACTCACCCTGCTTTCACTCCGTGCTCTAGCAAGGATGTGTTTCTCCCTGGGGACACTTAGATCACACCAATATTCAAACAATTAGTAACGCTGTTAGTAAGCAATAGGCATCCCTAAAAACTAAGCATGCTGGCTACATGATGGCCCCAGCCCCCAGAAGAATGAGTACAACAAAAAAACTCACTATCCAGCAACCCACAAAACCTGTGAACAAAGTGGCTATGAACAAAACCAGGACATCATGCACCAAGATTACCATCAATTGAAATAGAATTAATTCTTCGAATTGACAGAGGAACACAGATAAAGTAGCTTTATAAAGGTCAAGCCCATTATGAAAGGAAAGCATTCTGCCTAAATGGGAAACCATTCCAGCCAACATGTGTATATTTTTCATTACACAAGCTTGAAAGTGCAGAAGGTGCAGCTCACACTGTGCAAGGCAGTTTTCCTTCTCCTTTTCTTTCTGCCACAGAGGTATGGATTTACAAGTACCTATGACAATAGGACTCTGTGGCAACCATCCTAAGATAAATCCTGCTTGTGCAAACATTTTTGAAACAAACAGAATATCTGAGTCATGTAGGAAAGCATGATGCACTCCTGTGGCTCACCTTTCAGTTGAAACTTTCTGCACTCAACCTGTATGTTCACGGAAGCCAAAGAGCAAATAATGTGACAAATACAAAGGATTTATTCCAGGAACTGAGTAACTGCTTCATGAGTCAGACTGGAATTAACCTGCAAGGCTGCATAAAGGTTAAATTCAAATAAGATATTTCAGAGATGATGTTAGGATTAATGAAAGTCTCTTTGCCCACAGAACTGTGAAGAGCTGAATGCCAAGCAGCCTGTCTCCAGAAGCACAACACCAAGTACAACAGTTGCTGCTTATCTTTGTAATTTGTCCCCAACTCCAGGAGCTGCTGACCTGCTGCAGTTCAGCAAACTCACATCCACCGCCAGCACTGAATGTCAAATCAGAGGGACAAAACCTCCTTCACACTCCTTTGCCCTTTTTTCATCACGATTCCCACATCACGTTCCTTAGAGCTGCACTGGTGTTCACAATAGCACTCTCTTTTACCTTTTTATCAGTACAAGCCACTTGTTGCCAGCCTAGCTTTTTGCTATTGAAAGCACATTTGTCAGGCAGCCAAGGGTTTGCAAAAATAACATGTCCAGAGGGCGACAGTCTTTGCCTCCACATAACCACACCAGAAAGGTGTTCTTGACAGAAACTTCCTCCCACTGAAGTTCTCCCCTCTCTCAAGTCCTCTCTGCAAGAGAAAGCTGGACTAGTATTTCACACCGTTTTTGAAACCATCAAGTTAAGCAAATACAAACCCCTGCCACTGTCTTCCTAGTTCTGATGAAATAGCACATTTTGGTTTTCCTTAAAACTTACCATACTTAAACATAAAAAAATCCCCATGGTCAAGCAAAACAGAGCATTCACCCATTTTCATAACAGCTCAAAATATCAAATTATATAATACCAGAAAAAAAAAATCACTGCAGTAGAATCATGCAACTTTTTCATAACCAAGATGCAACCCCAGCACCTCAATTTCATGGACTAAGCTGCACCTCAGACAACACTAACTTCTCATATACTAATTTGTCATAGATGACAGAAATACATATTCCCCTTTACCCTCCTTCCCTCTGAAAAAAACAGTGGATGAATAAAAAAGAATGCACTGCAGACAGGTAAATGCAAAGATTCTGATGACTAACAGTAGTCAAATTTGATTCTTTCTCTCCCAGTGCTCCACTCAATCTTGGCATTACAGAAGTAAGACACCGAAAGGGAAAAGTAAGTAGTAAAAAATGCAAAGACAGGGTACTTGAATTTTTGTAGAACATTTTCCATCACTTCAGCAGACAAGAAAGAACAGGAAGCTTAGGCATGAAATTTCAGTAAAATGTACTACTTGAAGACAGTTTGCTTAAGTATGATTTTTTACAAATATTGTGTAGTAAATGCCATATTTTCCATGGATTTGATTTCCATGTGAAACAGGAAAATGTCACACTTTCTTGAAGAGAGACAAAAAATGTTGGAGAATAAATATTCTTGTTTTATTAAAAAAATTAACCTTACAGTTCAGAAGGGTGCCATGCACAAGGGGCACACAAGAAAAATACTGTGATGCTGAAACTTAATGAATGTACAGTTCTTACTATTCCATCAGTGCTCTGAAAGTAATCAGAATAGGAACAAAAAGCCAAACCATAAATGCGCAATTTCTCCTGGGTAAACTGGTAGTTAAACTGCAGGGAATTTATTTTAATTCCAGCAGCAAGCAGGGGTGCTTAGGAGACCCCACATCAGATTAGCTGCAATGTTTTACAAATGACACTATTGAATTCCACTGCTGCATCTCAGTTATAGAAGCATGTTTCTATCACAAACGCAGGAAAGGTGGACGTTACATGCCCCTGCCTCTCTCTCCCAGCCTTTTAGGAAGCTGTGAAGCTAATTTTCCCCAGCAGTATTCTCTGAAGGAGAAGTTCACTTCTTGTGAAGGTAACATGTATTTTTTAATTATTATCATTATTTTATGCCTCCCCAGGGAAGGTGAGGTGGGGGGAGCTTCCTTGCTCAACAGAGAAAGAAATTTTCCTGCATCAGTGCCAAGAACAGACACCCTTAATTCAGTGATCCTAATCTCCAGCCATCCATCAGCAGCAGGGTGGGACCAGCTGATTCAAATTTTCTATTAGCTGGTGACTTTGTGTACTAAAGTAAGTCTCTGTACCACCCAATTGTTCCTGCTGCTGTGCTCTGCAAAGCACAGACTTAAAAAGCAGCTACCTCAGCTGTAAGTACTTCCTCAGTAGGCCCTTTATAGCTGGCACGAGCCTCTTCCAACCAACTCTTCCAAGTCCCTGAGTGCTCCTGGGACATTACAGCATGAGCGTTACCTACAACATTTGCTCCATCATCACCTCAGCATGCATCAGGGAAAATGCCAGCTCCAAGTATATGCAGTACCACAGGAGGCAGAATCTGGGTACAAACAAAGCTGTAGAAACTACTCGATGGCAATTGTCCCTTTACAGGACCCATACACACAGTGATCAAGGCACATATATAGGGCATACTGTGGTACAAGGGCAGGATAAAATATTAAGCCTCCCTGATCTACATTTTAAAAGGCACGAGAAGATAGAATAGTTCACTAACGTATCCTAATAAATTATTCTGTTGGTCAAATATTAAATAAAGCATATTCATTGGTTACTGTTTGGGCCAGAAAATAAAGGATGTGTAATTGATTAATGTTATTCCATTATTTACACAGTAAAATCAAGAGCAGAATATAAAAACTGGCAGTTTGAAAATAACATGAAATAAAAACAATTAAAATTGTATGACTAGGGCTAACAGCATACAGTTAACATGTTAGCAGCATACAGTGAACAGCTAACTGTTAACCCCGTCAGACAACTCACACAGTTGGTATTCTGCAAGTTTTTAAGTGCCATAGATCAGTGCCATGTATTGGGAACCAAAATAAAGAATGTGAGAACAGTTCACCTCAGTTAGAGAAAAGCATCTGTCTCCATGGCTCACACAAACTGCTGTTGCCATTGCCACTGTAAACCAGGTCTTACTGGATCCTGGCAGCTTGGCCCATGCACAAGTGTGTCAATCTTTAGCCAAGATAAAGGCAAATGTTTCATGAGTTCAGAAAGCTCCTGAATGCCAGAAGGATGACAGACATAGATAGCTGGTCTAGAACGTCTCTGAAGCTTAGAGCCCAGAACACTTTGGACTCCTCATTCTAATTCAGTATCTCCATCAACCAGAGAGAAAGGCAGCTGGACATATCAAACAAAGGAGACAATACACCTGCTACCAAAATCGTGAAGAGTGACTGCAGATTTTGGGTGTTTCAGATAACTCATATAAACAAAGATAAAAATTCAGAAAGCAACAGACATTACTCTCCTAATTACCTCCCTTTCTAATGACAAAACTGGCATTCACAACACCAACACAATGCCATAGGTCTGTCATTCCTTTGAAATAAAAGGCCTCCAAAATCAGTAGTGAAAATTCAAAGGAGAAACTGATATTTTCTCCTTTTTTTAAGAGCTAAAAATTCAACAGAAACCTCAGGAAAAAAAAGGGAGAAATATTAGCTGACTATGAATTGATCAATTAATTTAGTGAGGCATTTTGAAGAACCTCACTAATCATGCCCTAGCGGGCATCCACCTACTACTATATTAGTAAAACAAACAAAATATTCAAGGAGTCTGCATTATACATAGCAAACACATCATCATATGCCAAGTGTTTAGTCTCCTATAGCAAATTAAGGAGAGATATTATGCAATCCTCAACTCAGCTTTATAGACTTTTGAAAAAAAGAATGCTAAATATTTTGTCCAAATAATGAAGTTTTGAGTTAGGAAAATCAAAATCAAAAGAGTTCTTTACCCAATATTTAATAGATCACCTGTCATACCAATACACCAAGCAAACAAATGCTGAAGTTTGCATCAACTGTGTTCACTAAGGGGTAAACAATTAATTTAGGTACATCTCCACCTAAACCATGCATCATGGAAAAGTAATTCCACTATGCAATATATAAACAACTGATTCTCCACTGTTGACTGAAGAGTAACCACCATCACGGCCAGACCTATGCCAGCAGTATAACACCAGCCACTACAGACAGTGCATCTCTCCAATTCTGATGGCAGAGTAAAAACAAATCCCCTTTAATTTTCACTGCAGCTGCTAACTCCTCCAGAAAGCATCTGTTTTCTGCTACACTAAGATGGGTCAAATACAAGCACTATAGCAGATGATGTGATTATTATTACCTGTGTGGCATAGAAACAACATGCATTAGGCACGGCTTAAGTTTTCCATGTCATAAATCTGCTTCCAACTCCAACATGCTAGCACTTGTAAGACATCCTGTAGGAAATTTCTTCATGACTACTAAAATAAGTGCTCTTATTTACTAAAATGTAAAGATACAAAAAAATAATAACTTGTGTTATTTAACCAAATCGTACTTTGTTGTCCACTGTCTTTACATTTTTTTATGTACTGAAGACTGCGTAAAATACATCAGTGGAAAGCTGGACTTTTTGTCACTTAGGAAGGCGCACAAAGCCAGTCTCTGGGAGGAACACACTGATTAGACTCCAAAAGGATCAGTTAAAAAAAAAAAAAAATCAAATTACTCAACACTAGATTGAACTGAATAAACCAGTCACTTTAAACAATGATTTCTGTTTGCAGCAAGACCAGATGTAATACACTGGGTAATACCAACATTAGAAAAACCCGTGTAATGGCTCTGGAACATAGCAGTGACAATTCTGTAGCCCACCTACATATGTACCAACAAATATTTCTAGTTCCCATATAGAGCATAGAGGGATAGCTTACCCTTTCCACTTGTCCTTCTTTGTGCTTCTGTTTGTACACTTTCAGCTTTGGAAGGAAAGTTTCTGTGTAGTTCTTGTCTTCCACGCCTTGAAGCAGTACCCCATGGAATGCCAGCCTGCAGGTATTGGCATGAATATCTGTATCCAGCTTAGAGCCAATCACAAGGCACAGTTTAGGACAAGTGACTGGTTTTTCAAACTCCAGCAAAGCCCACTGCTGTCGTGGGAGTTCGACTTCTGCCTGGTCATTTTCTTTGTTCTCCTCTGAAGAAACTGAGTCCTTGGACAAATATTCCTCTTGATAAAGATAATCTTTTTCAAAATCAAAAACATTTTCTTTAATTTCTTCATTGAAGTTAGCAGGAGCTGGACTGAAAAACATCACTCTTCCCATAACTGTTTCATGACCAACTGTGATGTGGAACTTGGCCTTAGTCTGAAGAGCTCCTCGAAAATACTGAATTTTCTTCAAGGAAATTATGGCAGCATGGATGGTGTGAAGTGAATCTGGGGTGCAAATCAGGCCTCGCTCCAGCAGTTTGGGATCAAACTGGGTCACGCAGATACCTACTCTGTCACCCTGCATTGCATAAGTCACAGGAGTAT
Organism: Hylia prasina; assembly: GCA_013397195.1. Classification (NCBI taxonomy): domain Eukaryota; kingdom Metazoa; phylum Chordata; class Aves; order Passeriformes; family Sylviidae; genus Hylia; species Hylia prasina. Next base: position 337,324 of record VYXD01005952.1, read on the forward strand.
GGAACATCTGCATGGACTTGACCCTCTTTGTCACCTATGGATGAAAGGGTGACAAAAAGAATGAAACAATTAATTGCATATGAGTGCATCATGCTTAAGCTTATGATTATGTCACATGATATGTGCTTATATTCTAATGTATCAGCCACACGACATGCTGCTGTCTTGTAAGACAACTGATCATCTAGAAGAGTCCACAACTCAAGAAGTAGAAAGCCATTAGTCTGAGAACTCCATCACTTAAAATTACCACAAATTTGAGCTCCCTAGCTTATGCTTCTTCTGTTCATGAGATCAAAGATTATCATGACCTCAATTATGTTGATATTTACATCATCTGTGCTGTAGTACCCACAACACTATTGGCAAATAATCAGATATACCCACACTGGAGTAGCTTAAATATACTCCCTCATGCGTCTGCAGCATCAAAAATATAGCGCTACAATACCCATTCATGCACCTATATGTCTGCCTTCCCGCCCCTTTCACGAAAATCCTTTCACACAATTTGACATGGTAGAAAAAACTGTAAAATATGCAGAGAAAAAAGCCTTGTATTTGCACAGCACCAAGCACAATGAACTCTCATGATCCATCACTACACAATAATCAGTAATACAAAAGCCCATCCTTTCCTAGCCTATAGTATTCCATATACTAAAAAAGAAAATCCTCAAAGCTTTCTTAGGAAGATTTGAATGTTCATAAACATATAGCTAGCAATGCTGTCACTAAAATCTGGGGCTCTATATCTCAGAAATATTGTAGGAAAAGTGAAACACCAATCACTACTTATACTAAAATTTTCCAGGTGCTATCAAATTTTGGCCTTAATGAGCTTGCTATTGAATTACTTATTTCAAGGAAAGAAGTAGAAGAAATAAGCTTTTAGAGATGAGTGTAGGCTCAGCTTGATCAGACTAAACCAGTTCAGTTTAACAAGGATTCATTTTTGGCTTTTTTCTTTTTCAGTTCAGCAAATCATCACCCTTAATAAGCATCCCCATCCCCTCAAGTTGCATGAAACGAAAGGTTTTTTCTGGTAATATGTTTATGGTGCCATCTGTTGCATTTCTATTAATGCTGGATGCTTCGTTAGGTAACCACTCTGCATCAAGTTCCTACATTAGATAGCTTTCAATACTGAAATTATCTCTTTGGCATTAAAAAAAAAACCCTCCTAAATAAATATTATGTATACTCAGACAAGAGTCCTTAGTACACCAAAGTTATACATAGCATTTTTGAAGGGCTGAAACCTCAACATTCAGATCCAAGAACTGAACTCTCCATGAGAATGTTTAATTCCAGAGATAATTTTTTAGTATGTTTTTATCTATATACAATAGATAATACTGTGATGTAGCAACAACATTGCTAGGACAGATCTCAACTCTCAGCATAATTTCTTCTTCTGTTTCCCTTTACTTAGCATCAATTCTACAGCTATCAAAAAGGTTCATGCCAAATGCTGCTGTGCAACTCTCAGCATTCAAGCCTTTACTTTCTTACTCAGCTGAAACTATTCTCACATCAATCTCCAACCACTGCATGTCCCTTAACAGCCCATCTTCTAATCCCAGCCCACCCATTTATCTTCTAGCACCTGAAAATATTACAAAAAAAATATGCAAGCACTGATGAAGAGAATTCCAAACCAAACGACTGGACTCAGCAGAGCTGGGCTCCATCCTCAGATGCCACACAGTGTCAGAGCACAGCATTTAGGCTGGACAATTCAGAAGAGTCTAGGGAACTTAATTATTTTAATCACAGAGCTATTTACTCAGTAATTCAAAATAGTGAAAATATCAGTTTTTATTCTGCATCTTAGCCACAATGCATAAGTGGAAACAAAACTATCTTTTTCATGTTCTCCTTTTCCACAAAGCCTGCTGCCCTGTATGGAGGACATCTCACTTGGCTCCAGATAATCTGTCTATGCCTATTCCCAACATCACCTGACTCAGAGGGCAACAAATTGCAGAAACAGATCAAAATAGAAGAGCAGATGAAAAGTCTATTGGCTGAACTAAAACCTTCAGTAACTGAAATATAAAGAGGTCTCCAAATAAGTCAGCAAGAAGTGGTCACAAGAAATACACAGAAAGATAATATTATTATTACAACATTCTTCAAATCAAATGCCACATCAATGCCTGCGATTTCTTGAAGAATCCACAAAATATTATGAGAAAGGAGATCAAGAGGTATGTCCATGTAAGAGAAAAACTCTCACTAAAAATGCCTAAACCAAAGTAGTTTGTCAAGATATTAACTAATGTCCAAAGAACTAAAAGGCCATTGTAAATACTTGGTAGTTTCAAGTTTCAAGCATTTTTGTACTCCAACATACATTCATTACCCTTCTAACTAATGCTCCTCAACAACACTAACCATATAGATAAATTGGAAAGAATTATTTTAGCATTTACCTCCTGCTTTCTGTTGTCTTCTGAGATTGTATTTTTAAAGGCTGGAACTAGAGGGGCTTGAATCAAACCTTTCCCAAACTCTTCTTCCTTCTTTCATCCACTACCCCTCCCTCTCCAATTTCAATCATTCTTATAGTTGCAACAGTGGTGATACAAAAAATGTTTAATGACTTCAAAAAGAAAAATAAAACATAAAAAACCCAAGGTTTTCTAAACACAAGTATTTCAAAGACATTACAAGCACTGCAAGAATCAAACTGCCATGTGGAAAGTACCAGCCCAAACCATTTTGAAAGACTTCTGTGATTTTACATGTGATAACACTGGCAGTAAATCTTTCCTCTTCTACAACCATGGATGGGGTCAATAAATTGGCAAGAACTAAGGAAACTTCCAGCATTGTCACTCCTCAAAACAAAACTGGAACCAGAAGACACACAAGAGATCTCTCTAGCTTTCTATTTTAAATGAAGTCACAAAGACTTTACTATTGGTATTTCAGTTTATATTATTATTTTTTAGAAATTACCCACCTAAACAGGTGGAAGTATTACAGAAATAGTCTACATATATTAATCTGAAATATCTTTAAGAGAATTTAGATAACACTTAAGAATTTAAAGTGCGATTAGTAAACAAAATTGTGTGCATATACTCAGAACACATACTGGCTTTTAAATAGGCATCCATGAAACTTTCCTCAGTGTTATTCCTACTCTATCCTCTTAAATTAACTCAAATGATTAGGTGCATCTAACATGCAGCCTATAAACAGTGATCAGAAGGAAAATGAACAAGTACTTTTGAAATATTCATTTCACACGATTAACTTTTTTCATTGTGATTTACACTTCTCAACCACAGCATACAGAGCTGCCTTGTATAAGAATATAAGCTGTGTTCTGCCACATCCCTCAGTGTTCAACTACATTAAGCAATACACAATTGTAAAGCAGCACTTCCTGTGACAAAAAGTCTGCTGTGATGTCTATGTGTAAGATAAATGTTGCAGGGGAGTACAGATACAAAAGTATTTTCCAGTGTTGAATGAGACTCCTGCTAATACATTTACTCATGGTCTTCACAGTTTCAAATGCCAGTTTAAAAAGAGTTTGGATTCTGACTAATTCTCTTTCAGAAAACATAATCCTAATTGAAAACACATTGAAAATTTGCAGAATCATGTAAAGATCCACCCACCCCACTCCCTCCACCAACCAAAGCAGGTTATTTGTGCTGCCCGCAGCTCTCTCCCAGGAAGGAAGCCCGCACATCATGGCTGTGCTCACTCAGAGCTCTAAGAGCCACCTGATTTCCTTTTAGTTGGGTCTGGCTTTCAGACAGGTCTGCTTGTCCTCGAACATGAGTAGGAAATGACAATGCATCACTCAACCTACTGAGAATCGCCACTTCATGCTGATCTATCCAGTACCCTGCAGATTATTTAATCAGTCCATCTATATTGGCTCTAATTAGTATCTATTATAGTATCTGAAGTTTCCATAAACCTATCACAGAAAGAACACATTCAAGCCCATTCCTTTTTTCCCCCTCCTGTTCTCAGTGCCAGAACTGTCAAAGGAGCACAAGCACAGTATCTTAACTGACCATAACCTCTGTTCCAAGAACATAATGTTTACAGGAATTAGACTCTGACCAGAACAATGCCAGAATGTGATTGGGGGGTGGATTAGCTCGCCCGAAGTGAATTGGAGTGGCATGTCCTTCAAAAGGCCAGACCAGCAGAGGAGTAAATGAGGGAGATGGTCTGCACCCACTGTATCAAATAACTAGACCCAGAGTAGCTTTACATCACTGATTTCCTGTTTTCTGAGCAGACTTGAACATTAGTACAGTATTTCATTCCATTTCACTCTGATCCTGAGTGACAGAGACATTTGCCCATGGTTTAAAATACTCCAAATGTAGGGTTTTTCTTCAAGAGACTCAAGTACATAACTAAAATTCAACTCTATTTCGTGTGGCCTTTAAAACACAAATCCAGAAGCACTGAAAAGGGTGGAACTGACCCCTAGTATTAGATTTGTTTCTCTTATGCATATCTAGTTTCCCTACGTAAGGGATCCCTACAAGCTATAACAGAGTTCTAAGCTTTCACATTTTTTCTTTAGCTTTACAGCAATGGACTTTTCAAGTACGGAGATGGGGCTGGATCACTCAGTCCACACCTCTACCACCAGAACAAGGTAAAATACTTCAGAGCACTGTCCTGAACAACAGGAATTTGTAACTGAGACCAGCCATGACAAATATCTTTGGCATTTCTTTGCATTTATTTCAAACATCCCATTTTAGTTCTCAAAATGCTGTCTGGAAAACAACTTCTACCTTCTATTGTCCATGAAAATTATGCAAGGCCCATTTTAGCAATTCACTCAAAGAGGGAAAATCAGTTCTTCAGACATAGAAAGTGAACAATATGGCGTGTACTTTAAAGTGACAGGCTTTACTGCATGTGAACCACATAGGTAAATATGGAGAACTTGGACACCATTACAAAACTTGCCATAAACTTTGCTAAGAAATTCACATACATTTTCTTGTGGCACAGAGGAATTGATTATATGTCAACACATAAATCAAGAACCACATGTTGAAATCTTACATCATTTGCAGAGATTTGCTTCCTTTTTAAAATTTTAGTTTGCATCATCATATTAATGTTCCTAAAGCATTATGCAAAAAGCCATAAAAAGGGTGAGAAAGAAGTTTGTATTCAAATGCAGATTGAAAAACACAAAACAGAAATCAAAAGCACCCAAACAGTTCAGCACTTAAACAAACGTATCCAATACACGAGAAACTGTTATTTTAAGACCTATGGAAAAGTCCTAAGATTTTCAAAGCACTTTACTACAGACTAACAGAAAACAGCATACAGAAAAAGTCCACTAATGACTGTTTGCACTGCTATGTCAGACTTTTTTTCCTTTATTTATCCGACTTCCATCAGCCATATGCCATTGCTCATAGCTTCTTTAGATAAAAAAACCTAGCCATCCTACTGCCTCTCAGTGCTGTGAGTGCATCTTTCTGATATGAGATACAGCAATCATGCTTCCCTGTAATGCTGATGAGAAACTGCAAAGTTAAAATAATTAGTCTCAATAATATGATAGAGAAAATACTGATTATGAGAGCAGTATTTTTAAAAGGAGTATTCCATATGCATTATAGAAAATTACCCCACTTCAAATAGTGAGGACTCCAACAAGTTTAAAAACAAAAAATCACACTTCAGAGCCCAGTCACTAAGAGCTGCATATTTAAACTCACATAGAAGAAGGAACTGAAATTAAGAAAGCATTATTTCAGCCCTGAGGTTTAAAAATACATCAAGTGCAAGCCTACCTGAATCAGTATCCTAGCAAGAAAAATTTCTGGAGGAGTATAAACTGTACACATAGTAGCAAAATGCCAAATACATGAATCACCACCTCAGTATCATCCAGAAGTGCATCCCTGTAAGCAGGAAGGACCAGCGAACTCCTAATTGCATGACCAAAATGCATCCCATACCTGTTGCTTTCGAAAGCGAGAACTTCCTTCCTCCCTATTGATCTACTACAAATTCAAACAAAGAATAAGGTATTTCATCTTCTTTCTTTCAGTATCCTCTCTTGGTGGTCAGAAGATACCAAACTACACTGGCCTCTTGTCTGAAAGGCTACCACAAAGGCTGAAATTTTTCAGTTTTCAGTCAGCCTGTGTTTAAGCACTTCTACTGAAATGAAGCAAAGCTCCAATTCAGATATAAAACTGCTCCCTACATGTAAAGCAGATATTTTTATAAATTCTCTTCTAAACATGAAGAATCTTGAATTCTTTGCTTTATGAGGGATGGCAAAGTCAAATCCCATAGATGAGCAAGCAGCCATGTATTTAGTGAAGCTGGCAAACCACTCCTGCTCAAAAGCATTAAAAGGACACAGGGGCTGTGAAGGCGCAAGAGAGCAACAATGAACCATCAGAAATAAAAAGTCACATCCTTCATCGAAGAAAAAAAAAATCTTTCATTTTAAGAAATAATGTACCAAGTATTTTCTAGATTCTCTGAGATGCCTTTGTAGTTCATGTAGTAACCAGTCAGCTCCAAAATTTTAACCAGGACTTCAAAACAGCATATAATGGAAATAAAACAGGTGTCAAAAATACATCATTGAACAGCAAATCACACAATGCAAACTCTGCCCACTGCTCAGGTTGTGGAGAGCTTTCTCTTCTGAGTCAACATCACAAGAGCAGCTAGGACCAGCTACAAAGAGTAGAAAGCTCAAAGAGTCAGAAACAATTCCAAGTTTGTGGGTTCCAGTAAGATCATGTGTTTAGTAGCAATTTGCTGAAAGACCTTGAATATTTCTAGAATCTATTATTTCTGCATGGCCTCACCTCCATGTGGGAAAGGAATATAACATCTGGAGAAAAAATTATTTCACACTGAATGATTCTTTTAACTGAATTTTTTTAAAGTGAGTTTTATAAGGGCATTCACCATATGACCACTGTGGTGCTTATGTAACACCACACACATGCTATCAGATGTTATTTATTTATTTATTTCCTCCTTCTGGAAAAAAATAACACCAGAGCCTGAAGAGCCTGCACTGCAACACTGGCATAAAGCAATATAAAAAGGGATACTAAAATCCATTTGGGTTATTCTCCTTTTCCAGCATCTAAAATATGACTATGCACTCAGTAAACAAAGAAGCAGGTCAATGACCTTACTCTCATGCTACTCTGCTTCAGTACCATAATTTTAATTTAGATTATATTTACGCAGTATTCATGCAGACAGTCACAAATCAAAAGATTAAGATTTTGCAGGTAAACTTAAGTGCCTTCTGTGTTTAAGCAGTCTCCTCTAGGCTTCAATTTTTTTCAACAGAACCTAATCTACCCCATGTACAGGCTGGACAAATCTCACTGAATAAAAAAACCAATCCTCTATTTATTTTCTTTTCATGACTGAACTGCCCAAAATTCATTATTCCCTGTAAACCATCAAATTCCCACTGTATTACATGTAGGCTATCTTACTGGAATATTTATTTGGTAAACTCCAGTAATCTTGTCACCCTGGTGATATAACATGGCATTACACCTCACTGCAGATAAACTGAACTGCATGATTTGTCACAATCCAAATTCTTAAGGGGAAAAAAACAAAACAATGTCCACTACTTAAGAGGAAAAGGGCTAATTTTTCAGAATTATTATAATATCATAGCAACTTTTCTCATTCACAGCGAAGATTCCAATAGACTTAACGATTTTAGGCAACTTTTAACTCCCACCAACCCCCCCTTAATGCATCCCATCCCTCCCCAGCTGCCACATGAGAATATCGTGAGAGATGTTGCCCAAATCTCACTCAAGTCATGACTCCTCCTGTCTCTGTATTCTGCCACAGAAGACAATTGGGCTGCTCAAGCACCTTGCAGAATTTCCCAGTAACTCAAGTTCTTAACACACTCACTGGCTCCTACCTCTCACCTCTGCCAAGTCCCACTGCATTTTTATTTTCTCCCTGCTTTGCCTCTTCTAGATTTGGGTGAATCTTTTCACACGTCCCATTGTAGTCCTCTAGCCAAAAGAGCCATATGCATCAAATGTTTGGAACAGATCTCTACACTCCCTGAAATTGTGGAAGGATGCAGAAGGCAGACACTTACCATAATCCTTTCATTTCAAAATGACTAACATACCTCAGGGGTTTGGGGGCATTTTGTAACAAGAAAGGAACATTAAGGTATCAAGTATCCTAAATTAAGTGGTACTGTTTGTGCCACTATCAATACAGATAACAAAGTATGCACTTTAAAAGCATAGTATAATGCCAGTGAGTTGAGGTAGTAAGCATATATGTAGAGAATGTCAGACTCATAGTAAAACTATGACACAGAAGCAGCTTAACATTTACATTCCAATTAAAATTTCTCCAACTTCTCAAAAATATTTCAGTAAAACATTTTTCAAAGAAAAGAAAGAAGTCAAAACCAATGTAAAATTATAGGGTAAAGAAAGGCTGTCTGGAACTTTCTTCTTCCAACAGAACAAACTGAATTATTTTTTCAAAATAGATTTAGGTTTAGAACAATAATAATACTTTTATCTGAAGACTTCAAAGTCACATGCAAAAAAATATATCACAGTTAAACACAGGGTTGAAGGTTTTATAGAATGTCTACAGGCTTTTTTTTTTCTTCTTCTTCTTTAAAAGAAATTTGTTTACTACCAGTCTTTGAAAAGCATGAAAGGGAGGAAACTATAGGGAAAAGAAGTAAAACTTTTACGTGTAAGGAACATTAGGAGCTTTGTGAGAAGGCTGGTTTTGACAGAATATGCGACATGGAGCCCAATGTGAATAATATTATATCTCAAATAAAAATCAGTCCATGAATATACATAATCCAAAAGGTAATTCTCCCAATCTCTGAAATGTAATGGAGCCACTCTAGATCACTGAAGCATGAATATTTACTGTATTCAGGCTTTACTGCTCTCGATCTGGGTTCAATTTTGCAAATTAAAATGAAGGCTCTGTGGATAGAGAGATTAAAGAAGAGCATCCCCAAGCCTGCCTGTTTCCTTGGTGTGGTAGCAGTGATCTGGGTACCCTTCTGTTGGGTTATTTCTTTTTACTTACTGGAGTAGTTCAAAAGCAATTGAGAGTGGAAAAGGAGGTCATTATTGGGTCACAACCTTAGAGTTAAAGGCTCACTAAAGAAAACAAACAGAGACTGAACATAAAGCTGCACTTAAAAATAAAAGCTGTAATGAAAAATAATATTTTCAACTCTTTTCCTTCTTTTTTGAAGAAAAAGGGAGAATGGTCAAGGGGAGAAATAAGAAAAAAGTTGTTTGCTCACTTCTTTCTCATGAACAAAGTTCTCCTGTCCTTTCTCTAAAATAAGCTTGTTAATAGAAGCCATGATTTAAACAAAATGAAACAAAGGTGATGAATAATTACTGAGAGATCTGATAGGCTTCATTAGTTGTGGCAAACGTTAACATTAATTGTGATGATTTGTACATTTTCTAGGAAACGCTTGGAATATAAATACAGCAGCACTCCAGTGCAATACAGCAAACAAGCAAACGCAACATGCACAACAGTACAAATCAAATGATACAATGCTACTCCTGGTGAATTTCTTCTACTAATTACAACCAAAACAAAGGCTACCTCTGCTAGGAGAAGAAAAGAAAAAGGAATTCATTAAAATCAGACAAGTATTTTTCACAATACTTTTTGTTTACAAAATAAAAAACAATTGGCATACAAATTCTTTACAGCTTTCCCTCGAGGCAGGATTTTTTTAGTGGCAAATTTTAAAGAGTTCAACTGGTAGGCAATTTTCTATTACAAGTCAGTAACAGTGATTAAGATTAGACGAGTAAATTTATATCCTTTGCACTTTTGTAAGTTATAGTGATATTTGCAAAATCTAAGCAGCTAAGTCTAGAGCAAAGAACAAGTGGATTTATCCCTACCACCTTGGCAAATTATAGTAAACTGTTAAAGGAACAAAGCAGTACGGTGAAAAGTTTCATGCAGCAAAAATAAATTCTAATTCAAAGATACCTGGTAAAAAAGTCAGGTTTAGAGTAATGATTCTGATTACTTCATTCAAATGCAGCCAAGGGAAAATGGAGGTAAAAGGTCAAAAAATGAATGAAAAAAAACTGAGAAAAGAATGAAGATACTCCCTCTTTTGAAACTGGAAATAAAGGCAAAATGTAGTCACCAGGTAACAAAACCTGCATTTACTATATAGATGTGCCATGTGATAGCTTACAAAACAAGAAATTCACAGTTTTTTTGCTTTTGAGCTACGTCACGGTACGAAAGGGTTACTGTGCTTTGAAACCTTCACCAACAGCCTTACTAAACATTTAATATTTTTCTTTCTGCTTTCTTAGAAGCCCCAGATGTGTTCTTCCAGATCAAAAGAGACCAACTTATAAAGTTAAATGAAATCAAGGGCTTTTGTTCTTAGGCATCATTGCTGAACTAATTATTCCTGGATGTTGTTTAATGACATAGTGGTGCAATATATTAAAACAGTTAACAGATGAGTTGTGTGAGTTATAGGAAAGGTCTGATCTGGGATTATAAATTTTAGGTTTGCTTCAAAGAAGATGAAAACTACTCACAACTCCCCAGTCCTTTCTGCCACTGAAAGACTGAAATAAAAGAACCCAAAAATGTATGAAAGTTGAAATATCACTCTACATATTTACCCTTCTATGAATGACAGAGAACTAAAGATGGGGGAGTTAAAAAACCTCCCAAGATTCTCTGAGATGGGAAAATGAAGATCTAAGTTATCCCTTCTATTCCCTGAATGCTACAAAGCACAAGTTTAAAAAAAATACTGGTCAGTCTTAGAAGAAACTTCATTTTAGACATACACATGCAAAATAAGAAAAGATTCCCATCTTAAAGCATCACAACACAAACAGTTACGAGAGCAATTTAAGTATATTTATTAGCAGCGAAAAAGGCAGGACGGTAGGTAGACAAAGAGGTATTTCAGCACCAAATTATTAGCAGAAGTAGATCTTTTACATCATTCTGCAGCCCCCAACTGCACTATCATCTTTGGTAAAATGCATATTTAACCATACAGTTACCTTACTGAGAGAAACTAAAGACCCTTAAGATCCCTAAGGACATCTCAGGCTAGGAAGGCAACTTTTCACTCTTATACATTCAGACAATAAACACTTGACTTCCCTACTGATAGTCTCTTCTGTGTTTGTATTTTACAGCCTGACACAGGCCAACCCAACACTTGACACCCAATTACCATACCTAGGAGCTGGAGGTCCATATATTGATCACACTAAATGGGATTAGTGAGAAATAAAAAGTTCAAAGGGTCTTGACCAAACTTCACCACAGCCCAGCTGTGACAGCTGCTATGAATTTGTGTATCCAGTGCCTCACGTTTTTATTAAGAGGGTCTGGTGCACAAGAGTTTGCAGCAGCCTATGAGATCACAAAGGTTCACTAACAATGTCAGGCTCTGTAACTGTAGGGACTGACCAAAGAAAAAATCCTCTTGCTTGTTTGCATAGGTCTTTTTGATTAACTCATGAAAAGGGCCCTCACCTCTGATACAACAAGCATTTACAGTAGATGAAGAGTTATGACTTCTCTGCCTCTCAAAGATTTGTTCACTCGCTATGGAAGAGCTGTCCAATTTGAAAAATCCTAGGTTTGAGTATAAAAGTAATTCCTGATAAATGCTGCAAGCACACTTAGTATATTCTGACAGTGACATACAGTAGCTGTATTCAAATGATAGAAGTACAAACTATTATCTTCTAAACAGTTCTAATCTTCTATTATCTTTCTATTTGCCTAAACCTTTCAGCTGTCATCAAGTGAATAAATATTTGTACATTTTGCACACAGGCACATCTTACTGGCAGTCCTATTGACATGATGTTTTAAACCTTCATCAAGATCCAAAGAAATTACAACTATCATCAGCATATTTTAATATTTCTGAGCACCTATGCAAATCCATTTCTTATTTAAAACAAGTAGCCTCATCTTCCAGTGTCAACTATCACAGACACCTGTAACAAACACAGGAAATCCACTGCAGCTCAGGGAAGGGAATAAGCCCATCATTCAGAGATGTGCAAATACCACTGAGGTACAGTGAATGATCAACAGGATTCTCTTGGCTGTTATGAAGTTTACCAAAATATTCACAGTCAACTATGAACAAAATGCTATTTTCCTTTTGTTGGTGGTTTTATTTATTGATTTGTCTTAGAACACACTATCAAAATATTTTCTGACAAATATCAGTTCTGGACATTTATATATCAATGATGAGGAAACAGTCATCAGTCACGAGGAGATGGTACACAGCTGTCATTTTATAAATAATTTATAAATAATTTTAATCCATTATGGGTCTATTTAAAAGGAAGCTAGATGTGGTCCATGAGGGAACCTTAAAAATAGGCTCACTGGGGTTGCAACATGCATGTTTAACAGAGGAGACAGCTTCAGAGCCATCAGCAAGAACACCTGACAGCGAACCACCAAGGTCAGATGTCACAACAGGACACAGAATGAAGGCACAGCACACAAAGTGAGCTCCAAAGGCAGGAAAGAGAAAGTTTATTTACAACTAGGGTTTTTATAGTTTTCCAGGGATTGCCTCTGGATTGGAGGGAGAAGTTGCCACCTCTCCATCCACACTGGCAGAGACAAAAGTCCATCAAAGGTGTCTCTTTGGGAGAGGAATGTAAACAAAGATTTTTTTTCCTACAAAGTCCTTGAAAGACTCCACTTCAACATGTAAACATTCGAAAAGTTTTTAAAAAGTCAGAAAACTCCAGAGATTCTCAGAAGGCTTTAAAAATTCTCAGAAGGCTGTAGAAATTCAGGGTAACAGACAGAAGCTTGGTAAAAGTAACGGGCAACTTGAAACCTACAAAAAAACAGTAGCCTGTTGGCACAAAAAGGTGTTTCACGGAGTAAAGGACAATTCTTTATGTGGCATTGCAGCACACCAAAAACCAGCTTTTCATTTCCTTTTTGGTTTTTTTTCCTATGTATCTCTCTTCTGCTCGATTTCTTTCCTCACAGCATTTATCACTTCCTGTCCTTTGGATCTCAGGACTGTAGCTGCCCAATTACACCTGCCGATACAAGCTTTACTAAAATGGGTCAATGACATTTCAAAGTACCACAATTAGGCTTCAAAATCAACATTCCAGGACTCGGAGGAGATTTCAGATATGACTGCTCTGCCTGTACTCAAGACTGGAAAACTGCAATTGTCGCTCCCTCCCAAATCCTGAAAGCTAGAATCTTTTCAATTTAAAGTTGAAATTGAATGTAATCCGAAGTGTGCAGGCCACAAAAAATTCTATGAGATGACTGCATCTAGTCCAAAGAAGCTTATCTAGCCTATCCAGCAATGCAAAAAATTTTCATTTTTAGAAACTAGATAGTTAGGGTTGAGTATTTGGAAATTTTGGGGGGGGGGGCAATGTATTTTTAGAAGTTTCATCAGATTTTTTAGATGTACTTCTTCATGATCAGGCTTGCTTATCTGCTGATTTTTTTTCATCATAGTCACTAGCACTCATAGCTCCAATAAAGCGAAAAGCACTGTGCCTTCCTACATTATCAGTTTATCTTCTCTGTGTTGAAAGTTTCTCTGTGTTGAAAATTGCATTAATGTTCATCTACAGTAAATATAAACATGGGAGATTCTCACATCACAGTGAGACTGCAACGTTCAGTTACTTGGAGACTGCATAAAGATATAATTTGGGATGCACTGTTCCAGTCCTGTACAACTTTTCTAGCACAATGCAAGGGGCTTGAAAAGAAAATACAATTTCATTGGAAGTGACTGAGCATATGTTGGAAATAAAATATCTACTAGAAAAGCCTATGACCAAGTCCGGAGTGAATCTGAAACTAAAAACTGACCATATCATTCAAAAGAAAAATGTCAATGTTAGAAGCTCTTGCTACTAGAGCCAATGTTCATTAGAGAAAATTAAGTCAGCAAGTTGGTAGAACTGGTGGAAGTTTTAGCACTGTCTTTCAACAGCAGGAGTGCAGGAAAGACAATTTAAACAGAGATGAGGCCAAAGATAAACACAAAAACAAGAAAAGCTTTTAACTTGGCCAGTAAGCCAAGTTTCTCAAGTCTCACTAAGGAAGTCCTTGCTTCAAACTGAAGAGATCGAGCTTCACGAATCAGTAAAACAAAAACGAGAAAAAATATACATGCAATATTTAAGCATACATTTATATCCCAGTGGTTCTAGATTCTGTGTGTAACATATGTACATTTCATATTCCTTCAGAAAATTAGATTTAGAGAAAAGTTTTTACGCAAAGTTCAACAAAACAGCTGCAATAAGTCACTTAACAATTTCATTTTTTTGTCTTTCTTAAAAGGCAAAACATCACTGTACCACTGAAATATTCTCTGTTCGGCCATCACAATTTTTTGCATCCCCTTTGGATATCATATTTTAAAACTATGGTAAGTTTTTTCACCCTTTTCTTACAAAAGGTAGGTACCACATTGCCTTTGGAAAAGGGATACCTTTACCTTTTTTACCATTGCCTTATAAAAATGGGATAAATTGCACACATTGTTTAGAAAACATCCCAGCCCCTTATTTTTATGAAAATATTATTTTAAATCCCAAAAGGATGCTAATATTTAACAAAAAGCACAGGGTTAGGTTATTAGGATACAAGTCTGACAAGTTATCTAAGGCGAAGACTTATTTCAGTCCTTTCAGAAGAAAAACATGAAACCCCAGGACCTTACCAACATGCAACAATAGAAACAAGGTTGCAATGAATTCCAGTGTAACCCTCAATGGTGGACTCCAATTACCATGTTCACAGGAGAAGGAAAAAATATTCACAAAATATAACACCATTTTTTCAGATAAGGTAGTGAATGCTGCCACAGAAAACATTGCACAGATGTAAATTTACAAAGAAAATCAGGTTCCCACTGAAATCTCACTCCTTCTAGTCTTGTTAGGCACCTGGTACATCAAGGGATGAGCTCTCACCCTGCACAAACACAAGGGAAGGAAAAAGGGATACTAATGTGAGGTTTAGCAACAAATATATAGCTGTGCTGTTATATATTTAAGTACAAACATTATTAGTTAAACTTAGTGGGTTTTGTGATTTAATATACATTCAGCACAAGTTATTTTTCTACAAGCCTTTGGCTCCATCTGCTGACTTTTAATATTAAAAATAATTGACAAGATTGAAAACGTTCATGTTTTTGGAACATGTAAATTACCTACATTTTTGTAAGTGTGGTTCAAAAGGTACACCTAAATACCTCAAGTGTACGGTCTTGTAAATTTGTCAGTTAAAATTACCTTGAAGCAACAACATTCCAGCTCTGAGGAGAAGGTACCTGAGTGAGCCCTGGATGTACAAGGGGTAAACAAGTCCTGCTTGGGCGACTGGCTGAAATCAGATTTAAATAACAGGTACACATGTGGATGTTTATGCCACAGAATCACCCAGCAATTAAGTACAAACCTGAGAAGTGAGATTCTGAGCAGACTAACAAAAATAGTATCTGTAACACAACCCTTGTGACACCTCATGGATACATTTGCTCAACACCTGCCTGTGCTGGTTTCAGCTTCTCCCATTTGCAGAGATGTCTGCTTCAAAGAAACTAAAGCTTGTTTTATTTATGAACAAATAAAAAAAAGATAAAAAAACAACTCTGCAGGTTCAAAAGCACAAATATTTGCCTGTTCCAACTCTGATTTATTTTTCATTATTGCAGAATTCTGATCATTATCACAGCACTACAAACTCAATCTAGGTAGAATTGCCACATGAAAAAATGCGTATGAGAAATGCATTTAATATGCTCTTTAAATGTAACAGGGGAAAGTCTTAGTCCCAAAATAAAACACATTTATCATACTCCATTGGCCTTTTTTGCAATTAAACAACTAAATACATCATAAATTCACAGCAGTCTGCTTTGTATTAACACTGAGCTCTCGTGGCTGCAAATTATTCGAGTGGTAACTGGGATAATCAGCATCTCTGGGAATTTGTTTTCCTTTGTGACTTAAACTTTTAGTATCTGTATTAGAAAAAACTAACAACCACACTCACAACTTGCCTCCACAAAAAACAAAAAATCCCCAACACACTCAACTTTCAAGACTTGATGTGACATCTCCATGCACTCTGAAAGCTTGTTACTATCACTGTAAGAGAGACATTCAGCCTCTCAAACCCAATCCCACTTGTTGCAATTGCTACATATGGAGAAGATTTTTTTTTTCACGTGCTGTTCTTAGTTTTTATATAAACCTATTGGAGTCTTAGTAGCTGACTTACAAACATAGGTAAAAAAACAATAGATGGAATAAATTATTTTGGCAAGAGGATTTAAACACGGAATGAAACCTTAACTTTGTTAAAGCTAAAATTGAACAGAATCTGAAACAAATCCTAAAGCTCAATCTTTACCACAAAAAAGGCTCATTTCATAGCTTTCTAGAAAAAAAACACCTCTTCTGAAACGTATGTATAAAAACACCTCTTAGATATAGCACATACCACAGACACTGTAGTTTCTAAAATGTTTCTTTTAAAACTATTAATGTTTACAATGTCTCCTTCAGATCCAAAACTGAACCTAAGAAATCCACTATTTTCAAAAACCTGAAACACGGGAACCCAAATTCTGAGCAAAGAGAACCAATTAATGTTAATGGCCTACAAAACATTAGGAAGATACAAGACTCATTTCTACATGGCTATGCTCAGATACAGGTATGGCTCCAATAGGTTTAAAACTATATTTATGCAAATACACTGGGGAAAATGATCACCACACAACTGAGATTGAGGGAGACATTAATGAAAACTTAACATATAATCACATTTAAACATAAATCTAACCTGAAAATTTGATTCTTCATATGTAGGAAAACAGCAAGAAAATCAACATGTACTTTAAAGCACTTCACATAACTAAAATTTTAAATCACATCAACAAGTTTTCTGTTGAAGTGTATCTAAATCCTGACTCAAATAAAAAGCCCTGGTGTCAGCATCACAAGATGACATGGAAAAAATGAAAGGCGGGATTAAAACTTCATTTTTGAGCTGATCAGAAGGGACTTTGTCCATCAGGGACAACAAATTAATGTAAAAGAAAAAGCAGTAATACAGTGTTTGATTTGCGGCATTATACTCACTGTGCCAGAAAATAGGAACGTTACGGATTCAGAATAACATTAACTCAGCCCACTCCTCATTCTGGATATCTAATGGCATGTTTTCAGAACTGTTTGTAATGTATGTGTCAGATGCACTAAGTCTTGTGAATCACACTATAACCACAAAACTATGCCTAAGCATAAACTTTTCTTTCTCTCCTACTCCATTAAAATCTGATGCAAAAACTTCTTGTGAGATCTCCCTCCCCATATATGCATTTTTGAAGCATCTTGGCAATATCGAACACATGAAACCCTCAGACAAGAATTAGAATCACTCTTATTTAAATAAACAAAACAAACAAAAAAACCCAAAGCCCCCATCCTCCTGAATATTAAAAAAACAAAAATCCACAAGAAAAAACCAAAAAGAAAACAAAACATCACAAAACCCCACAAACTAAATGAATAAAACCCTTACCTTCACTTTCTTGTGTGTTTTTACTAGAGAATTACTGTCATTTTTTCAAAAACACTGCTTAATTTCCTGCCAAAAACATCCCTTTAAAAATGAAGGAAAAGTACCTCAGTGTTTCTAGTAATCCTCCAAATCATTTCAGGATATACATGCTGTACAGAGGGTAGGGGCTACTGAAGCCACAATTGCCTTCCCTAAACATGTTCTCCTTACTCTTATTAACCCCATTCTCTCTATTCCCGACAGTAAATCTTAAATTGCAAAAAAATTCCCCCCCACCACAAAGACTTCAGAATCTCCAAATACCTCTCCAGAAGTGCAGTCAGAGTCTGTGATCTCAGCTCTGAAAACCAGGGATGTGCTACCTGCACAGATCACACATCTGGAAAGCAGATTTAAAAATGGAAGTTCAACAACCTCCACAGAAAAGATGAACAGGCAGGAAAAGTGAAGATGAAAACAAAGCAAAGACAAGTAAAAGGAAAGACCTGAAAAAAAGATTTTATATTACAAAAAAGTATTTGACCACAATTGTATTTTAGAAATTTTGATCAATGTTAGTGATTTCTGCAAGAAAGAAAAGCAGATACTGAGATTTCTACCAACCCAGGAATTTTCCACTATTTTCCCACTATTTAGGGAAATACATGCCCAAAAAATATTAGCACACCAGAACAAAATATGTTGAACTTCAATCTTATGTAACATCTCAGACTCACTAGAGGGCTCAGAACAAGCTGGGGCTTTCCTCTGTATCCCTATGTCGGAGAACTTTCTCCACCTCCACCCATAAGAGATTAAAGACCTACCCTGGGGCTGAAGATATCTAATAACCTCCTCTAGAGCCCAAACAACAGAGAAGCCCTTGACAACACTGGAAAGAAGCATTAATATGAGGGTCCCTGCCACCTTAATACACTTTGTACACACTACTACTTTTCCCCAAACAAGAATATCATGTCAACAACAGAAAAGGAACATCTGAAATAGAAACACATTGTACAATACTCTATTCTTGTTCAATCACTACTTGACTCCCACTGTCTCCTAAAACCAAATGCAAATAGTTCACAGTGGGATTTACCGTTGTATTTTACTTTATTTTACAAAGATTCGCATTTAGACAAAACAAACTGGTGCTGCTCTGTGCTGACTCAAGGCCAAACTGGACATTTATTTTAGTTGTATTGAGCATTTATTCCAATCTTTTAGTGAAAATACATACTTTCAAGCTTCTGGTTTTTTCTGTGATTTCCTTTTGAGTATTTGTGGTATACCTGCATATTCCTCACTCCCTTCAAGACTTCAAATTGTTGTCAGCTAATCTCCACAAGCAGGATCGATGTCTTCAACTAGGCAGGAAAATACCTCATGAATAATACCCATATTTCAAAAATTATCTGATTCATAACAGTACACTTTTTTCCTTAAGCCACCATTCAACTTTTTGCAGTCCTACGTACTAGGTATTGCACATCAGACAAAAATCTCCTCTAGGGATGCTTAGCCTAACAGTCTATGGAAATTCATCATATAATTAATATTAAGAAAAAGCAGCTACAACACAGTAACTGAAATTAAGAAAACAAAAGCAAATAAGTTAAAGGCATACCAAGAAAGTGCAGAAAAACTTCTAGACATTCTCAAGCCCCACACAAAACTTATACAACAAACAAATTTCTGACTTGTTTTCCATACCTCTATCCCCTTTCTGTTGAAGAAAAAACCTTGACAGCTGTATTTATACACCGGGGTTATTTATTTCCACGAGTTAATCTGCTCTCATGGCTGATTCCTGCCACCTAAACTGCATAAGTATTAAGGCCACTTCTGCCATTCTTCTGCAGAAACTCTTACATACCTTATACACATATATTGAGAGAATATATCTTAAATACAGGTTGTCTAGAGAGGAACAGCTCAACTACTATATCTTTCTTTCATAAAGACCTGACAGTTTTTAAGTCTACGGTTTTAGTATTTAAAATGCATTAGCTACAGAGACTCTTTAAAATGCTATTTGACCTTTTCTTGTTATTTCTAAAGTGTGAAATGTTTATTCTTGATTATTTATTCATTAGAAGAGAAAGCAAGAGAAGCCAGTTTTATGTCATATGCTTTGAAGTTAATCTTTACTCCCATGAAGAGCCTGGGAGTTTCTAGTTTTCATTTCAGAGAGCTGCAAATGGAAATCTGTATCTAGGCATTTGTATCATGTTCATCACTGTACTATCTGGGCAGCTAAACTAATTATGTCATTCCAGCTGATAAAATATTGCCTCTCTCTAGTATTAACTTTTCCAATTCAAGCTGCACCAGCTATTATAACATGAAGTGATGGGAATATCTTAGTGAAAAGATGCATCTCACATTTAGTTTCAACAATACATTATTGTCACAGGCACATGACGACAGATTCAGGTGATGAGCTGAATAAACATTTAAAGAGCAAAGTAAATTCTCATGTAATTTTCATGGCAGTATCAAAGAATAAAATGTAGAGAGTTCTCTAAGTGAAGCCCTCTCAGAAGCACACAGTACAAGGCATGAAATCCAGAGGACTTCCCATGGTGTTATAGCAATACTTCAAGAAAGTACTCTGGTAATAGAGTAAATACAGATTTCTGCGCACTTATGCATTAATCCCTTTTCTTCTGTCTCTGTGTCATATTTATTTTCAGCAGCATTGGTTAAGCAATGTTTTCAATATTCAGATCCTTTCTTTGCCAGTGGCCAGAATTGAGCATAGAGACCACAGCTTAGTTAATGCAGCACTTGCTGAGCTGTTCTGCTTCTAAAAGCCTCATCAAATGAGGAATTGTACTGTGTATGGATGACCAAGGAAGAAGACTGACATTCCTTTCCTTCATTCTGGTTACTGAAATTTTGCCAAAGCCTCCAGCACTTGAATTTTAATATTTAAAACATGAGAGTTCCTCTCTGCCCTAATTAAGCCTTCTAATACCATTACATTCCCAGCAGCAATGCCATGTAAAGCTGTGTGTACCATACAGGAGGTTACCTTCCCAATTACTATTCAAGGATCCCACTAAGATTCCTGCACAAATGGTTTGTGTACATGCATTTGGGCCTGCTTTCAATTAAACTGCACTGAGAACAATTCTACCTGATAAATTAAAAGAAATAAAGTTAATGACCTGGCAGCAGCAATGCTTAAGCAAACAAGTTATGCAAATACAATCCAGCCATCGTTTGCTTTAAGGAGTTACCATAAAGTTAAACAAAAAGGCACTTGGATGAACCTTGTGATTACGACAGCAATGTCCATTAACTTAGTTTCAAATGGATCTTGAACCCCAGGATACACAAAGCCAATAACACAACACTTGATCCCAGGAGCTGCAATGGTTCAAAAGGAAAAATGTTACCTACTAAGTCCCAGGATGACATGTGCCTTTTTGTTCAGCTGCATCCCAGTCACAGCTCAAAATTGCAACAGCAGATGAGAAAATGCAAGAAAAACATTTCTTCAATCTATGGTATAAGCAGAAAAGACCAGTCACTCCAAAGAGCAAACTCTGAGTCTGGAAAGCAAGCTATAAATGGATAAAAAAGGACAGGCAGGAGAAAAAAATAGAGTGAGCAGATAACGGAAGTTGAGACAATATAGAAAAATCTAGATGTCAGGTGTAATCTTAACAGCTCATTAGATGTCTAGTTTTCTTTTCAACCTCATTTTCGAGTAACAAACCTGCATATTTGTTTATCCTCATGTGTTGTTATACCAGAACCAAACTGCTCACTCATGTAGTGTGTAAGCGTATTATCCATTTCTCCATTTGTGGCACACTTGCGTACTGGGATTTGGAGACTTTAGCATCAGATCCTGCAACCCAGGATGCTGGTAATTCCAAAAGAGCTACAGAATACTAAGCACAAAAGACTACACATGGACATCACATCTGCCAGCAGTCTCCAGGAGTTTGGAGAGGACACTAATGTGGCAAATTAGTGGGGAGAATGCCTCTATACATGGAGCTGCAAGTGCAGTCATTAGTTGAATTATCACACTTCAGTGCCAAGACCTACCTCAGAACAACTCTGCCTGTATCATTTTCCTATCAGTACAACAGCTCCTTCTTCTTCAGCTCAGTTTCTTTCCCACCCTGTATTTATCACAAGTTTCTTTAGCTTTTCTTACAGTTCTCATGGGACAAAATGTTTACTGAAATCTTGACAGAAAAAAATGTATCGTGACTTATCTAAGAAAATCAGTCATCATATCAAAAGTATTCATATCACACAGTATTTTCTGCTACTTAGAATCAAGATCATCTTGCATTGTTTTTTCACTTTAAACCCCACTGAAGAGTATACCATTTCTGGTTCTATACCAGAGAGCTGTCACCAGGCAGTAACAATTCTCTGCACTAGCTAACTATTAAGGCAAAATTACCTGCATTGGCAATGGCACAAAATACACACTCCAAATTTATCTCATGCATTAACCACTACCAGTCAGCATTACAGATAACCCTGCACAAGCAAGCAGTGACATGGAAATGCTGCAGAAGTTAAGTCTACCTTGGAGAGCAATATTGTTTCTAGCAATGCTGTGTGTCCAGGTGGAGCCTTGATCCCAACAGTCATTTCAAGATTATTTAAACAGACAGAAATAACACGTAAGTTACAAATCTCTTCTTTTTCAGATTCACTGTAGGAAGAAACTCATATGCTTTGCCTTCTAATGGATGAGAAAAATTACCCAATCTTGTACCCCAACTGTCTCCATCTGGCAGGGACCACAGGGTACACCTAAATCTCCAAGAAAAGCTGCAGATGAATTTCAGGATTTGAAGAGTTAATTCGCCAGCACTGACTAGGCCACTTTTCTGCCTACAGAGATCACATTAGACACACAAGCTCTAAAAATACAATGTATGGTTTGGATTAGCACAGCTCAGGTTGGCTGCTCTGCCCTGGCTTCCCTCCCTTCTGCTCGGACCTAGCAGAAAAAAATTTAAAGCCCCACGACATATATCAAGACCCATTCCTATTACATATTATCCCTAGTCCTGAATAAAACAAACCTTAATGCACAAAATCTTTTATCTTGCTCTCTCACTTTACTGTACCTACATGATACTGAATAAAAAATTCCAAGTGATTTGAACGAAACATTGTACTTCAGTAACATGTAATGAAGGAACAGCAACATACAAATCTCTTGCTGAACATTTTTATTCCTGTGGGGTTTTTTGTAAGTTCAAAGGTCTAAAGTTAACCACAATTTTGTATGTTTTTTTAAATACAAACTTAAAATAGATTTTATGCTTTGCAGTCTTCAGGGTTTTCTGTGGTTTTTTGTTTGTTTTTCGTTTGGTTGGTTTGGGTTTTTTTTGTTTGAGGGCTTGGTGTTGGTTTGGGTTTTTTTTAAATGTGAACTAAAACAGAAATAAAAAACAAAACAAAAAAAAAGACCAGACAGTAAAATGCTACAAAACCATACTTGAAAATGAGGGAAGTAATCTTCAGAAGAACTCAGCATCTACTACTCTTACTCTCATAATAAAAGATTGAGCCAAAAAGATTTGAGTTGTTTTTATTGCCAGATCTACATTTCATTCCACAGATCAGACCTTTCATGCTTTGCTCAACCAGAAAGAACTGTGCAGAGCAGTTTAGCCCTTC
Organism: Hylia prasina; assembly: GCA_013397195.1. Classification (NCBI taxonomy): domain Eukaryota; kingdom Metazoa; phylum Chordata; class Aves; order Passeriformes; family Sylviidae; genus Hylia; species Hylia prasina. The sequence goes on from VYXD01005952.1 coordinate 360,643, forward strand.
CAAAACAACTGATAATAGCCTAAATGCTCAAAGAGTACTTTCCAGTATCCTGGAAGCCAAATCCTGCATATTTTGCTTTTAAGTAATGCCACAACAGATGCAAAACCAGTAGGATTCACACTGATGTATTCTAGGAAAGATGAAAATCTCAAAAAACCATAACCCATGCTTTAGAAGCAGCAGACGAATAATAAAAGTTTAATTCTTGTACTGAATTAAACTGCATATATAACATTACATTTATACATTTAATTTATTGCTTTAGGATTTAAGATTCTTGCATTTTTGCACCCACATCTTTTAATACACACCATAAACTGCCTTTTCATAATTTTACCAGCTACATTTAGGTGATTCTCCTTCAACACAATTCTCTGAACTGCCCTTCTTCACAGCATTCCAATGAAAAACAGAATGTTCAAGACAAGCAAAACTCCCTTTCCAGCAGAGGACCTGTGGCATTTGAAAGGCTGTTTGTATCAGTATTGGGCAAGAAAAACCCAAGCAGCACAGGAAGAAACAGATGTAGAAACAGTGTTCAGACATACTCTCAGAATATACAGCAAGGGTTCTCCCTATTCACCGTGCTTAAAGCAGTCAACATTGCCTTCAATTTGGAAGGGGTATATCAGGAGGCCCAAAGTGCTCAAAATGGTAAAAGCAAAAACTGATTTAAGATTGCACCATGAAAGTCCACATACAAATGTCTTTGTGATCTAATTTAGTGCGGTTTGATCCAAGTTTGTTTTCTGAGATTCATATGTCCTCTGACAAGGCTTAACTGTGCAAAAGTCCTTAAATAAACTAAAATAAGTTCTTTCTACATGTATATACATACTAAAGCTCACTAATCAGAGGTCTGGGGATGCCAAGTAGACTGAAGTACTTACACGGACAAAAGTAGATCTCTCTATTAGAATTTTAATAGCTACAATGCTTTGAAGGAAATAGCATTGCAAATACACTTGAGTTATTCTATCAGTTAGTTGAGAATTTTTTTGTTGTACTAGCCATAAAAGCTACAGAACATTTGCCAAAACGTAGACCAAGGTTATCTAGCCAACAAAAAAAGCTTAGAAGAAAACATCTCTTTTTCATATGGTGAAAGTATATGAAGCCATGAAGCTTCGCAGTATAACATAAAACTATGCTTCTTTAAAGTCAGTATAATTTGACAGTCTGGCCAAGACAAAATCACTACTGGTTTAAGCCAACACTCTCATTTACCAGGAGACTTGACTAGATAAACAGAAGCGAGTTCCTCACATTTTTCATATCTAAGTCTCACATGACCTTTTGAAAGTTCACCTGAGTACTGAAACAATCCATATGACTACTCTCCAATACGAGGGGAGCATTTCATAAATATGCTTGCAACTTTTGAGACTGAGATGCTCCACGTAAATAATGGCAATTGGCTACTACCAACCTCCAGGATGGTCAAGGTTGGAGCTGGTAAGAGTATTTCTTTCCTGTTAATGAGATTTATTATACAAGAAACAACTTTTTACCATACAACAGCAGGTATGTTATTCAGACTCAGCATGCTGAGAGTGAGAATCTTTCCCCCTCAACATGATCTAGAGAAAAATATTAATGTAACCACTCAGCAGGAACACAGCTACTCAGCATTAAGACACAACATCTAATTCATACACAGTACAAATGTCAGCACTGAACTTGACTTTTTACAGAGGCTTCAAGTCAGTTATTAACCTCCACCAGCCACTCAGCTTGCAGCAATCTGCTCCAGCACTTGTCAGCAATTCATTAAACAGGACAGACAGGAACCTGACTATAAGACAAAGAGAAAAGTTTCTACTTCTTACAGTTCCTGAAATTGAGCCCCAGCAGTGGTCTTCACATCTGTGCTCTGGGTCTTGCATACCCATAGCCCTAATCACAGGGAAAGCAATACCGACTGGACACTTTCAGGATAACTAGATCCATAAACTGTGTATATCTCTCTCTGCCTCCTCACCCAATCCAGACTTGATCTTTTCTTTCATCTTTCTCACCTGGATAAGGAAGGCAAAAGATACCTTTCCCACTGAAAACACTTCCCTTTTTCAGTTAAAGTGTGCTAAAAAAAGACCCAGCAGTACTGGGAGTTTGATATTCATCCTCATTTCAACTAAAATCTCTAAACAACATCTGCTTTAGATATCAGTAAAGTAAAAGCCCATCAGTGAAACAAAATGAAACTGAATTGCAAAAAATCCTTATTATTCAAACTCCAATAACTTCAGCAGAAATAAAAGTGTCACAAGTTGTTGCAGTTTATAAACTCAAATACTACAGAGATTGAAAGACCACTGAAATCATCTTAAATGACATTCAGAATTTTGCCAACACTATGTTTTTGCTGCAGAAATCCTAGGTTCATGCTCTTCAAGGTGGATTTCAACTGCTAAGGAGCAAATAGTACTAACTCAATTGGATTGTGAACTGTTTGCCGTGTCAAAGTTTTTTTGCCAAACACGTATATATAATTTTTCTTTTAGTTATGTGGATAATCAACCCCAGATGGCAATTTACATAGGCAAAGCATAAAGGAATCCATGCACTGCTGGTGCTCTCAGCCTCAATCAGGGCAAGCATGGGCATTTGAGAATGTCACTGTTTATTTTTAATTGCTGTGTCCCTCCTCTGTGGAGGTTCAAGCGGTCAAAGATGTCGAAGTCCATTAGTACAACAGGAAGGTGATGCCACTTCATTTGGTGAGAGGGTTCTTCAAATTTTAAAAAAGCAGCTAGTTTGTAACGTCCCTAAATGTACCAGCTGTCAATCTCAGTTACCACTGAGTCAGGGCAAAAAAGGGTCAGACAGAGTCATAAACTACAGTGTGTTGTGAAATGTGCTTCCTCTGTTACCTTGTAGGTCTGAGAAAGGTTTGACCTTTTATAGGTGTCCTAACCCAGCTCTGAGTGATGCTGGCAGGGCTAAGTACAACACACAGCTCAAACTTACAAACATTGCCTCCTTTTACTGTGCCTTGGTTTCTGTACCTGTGCAACACGAAGGTGAATGTCCACAAGTTGCTAGTGCCAAAACACAAAACTCTGCCCACTGCTATTATCATTCAGAGGTGTGGACACATCTTCTATTTCACACACAGCAGTGGAAAGTTTAATTCATTAACAGCACCTGGAAAAATAACTAAAACTGAGGGAAGCTGTTAATGCCATAAGAGCCAAGTGATCTGGCTTCTCTTTGCAAATGGCCTGTGTAGCAGCTAAGTTGTCTGTCACTTCAGAGACTACTCTCCCAGTCACCTGCGAAGAAAGCCCACTAAAAAAAGTCACACTTAAAGGCTTTTCCACTGTCCTTTTAAACACCAATTTACCAGTTATTCACTATATTTTTGTCATTTCCTCCTTCAAAAGTATTCTCAAAAAGCAGACCTATTCCTAAACATATTTCTTCAAAACACTCTTGAACTACAGATGAAGAGCAGAATAGTCATTTCCAGATATAATCTAGTGATGCATTCTTTCTTTGCAAGAAATAATTACTCTGCCCTGTCTCTCCCATCTCCTGAAGCACAAAATGACAGGAAGTTTGGCAAATGCTATGCCAAAAAGAAAGCAGTGAACTCACTATGCAAGGCCCTGTTTGGGCAGGAGCCATCTCCTACTCGTTGTAATCCTAACTACTTGCCCCTCTTTGGACCCCAAGCACAGGCAGGCCCAGGACAGAGAACAGGACACAACAGCAAAGGAAAGAACACTGCCAAGGGGAAACCAGGAGAGGCTGAAGGTAGAGCTCCAATCCCAGCACGCATATTCCGCGCAGGAATTGAAAGCATGGCTCCCAAAATAGGCTGCATGGTGTAAATAAGAATATGGGCAGTGGAACTCAACTGGAGAAGAAGAAATGTCAGAGCACATATCGTACAAATCACTTCTATGCAAAGGACCTGGATGGCCACAGGTATCACTGAAGAGACTGTCCAGAAATGAACTATCAGCCAAATACTTCAGGTGAAATTACAATGCTTCACGTAGTCCTTCACTTGTCCAAACAGTACAGTCAAAAACGAGAAAACAGCACATTCACTCAATGAAATTGTAAGGTTCTTAGAGTAAAATTACTTGAAGAGAATCCTGACAGCATGGAAAGAGTCCCATCCAGGCTTGTTAGGCCAAAACTTGCCTGTCCATGCAATGTAATCAGCTGGGTCCACTTTTAAGTGGTAGCTGCAAAATACTCCTCCAGTCTTAATTCATTTGGGCAATTAATACCAAGAGAAAAATCAAAGCAGTGATAATCAGCACCTGTGAAATGGATGTCACATGTTCCAAGCATAAAGTCATTTTGTTTTCTTTTAAAGGATGAATATATTTTAAGGAAATTAAATAGGAACAACAGTTGAACAGTTCAAAGGCCATGGAAAGGTCTCCTTGACTTTCTACAGGCCCTGTGAAGAGCCTAATGGCAGCAAGCCACCTACTGCATCCCAGCAGTTCTCTCAGAACATGCTGACACAAATTAAAGCCTCAGGAAACAAAGAGAATGGGCATCAAGCATTTTAATGCCCTCTTCTTGTCATTTCCTTTGCTTTCAGACATTTCTGGAAGCCTACCTACACGGATTCTTTTGCAAACCTTCTCACTGCAGTGTACCTCAAATGAAAGTAACCTCCCTCAAACCCTGTTCAGTCCTTGAGTACATCCCATCTTGGAAACATGACCACTTAGCTTCTCTGAATTTGAAAGGCTGACATGCTAATCTAGATCAGTCTTCTCTCCATCCAACTAAATTATTGAGAAGGTAACTTTATGGACTATCTTTTCTAAAAATCACTATAACTCTTACTGTTATAAGCTGGGCTATAATAGAGTACAAAAATAAAAATTGAGAATAATTGAATCATTTCAGATTGGATGAAAACACTCTTCTTTGCTGAGTGTCTCTTTCTATCAGGGAAACCAGGGGGAATGAAAATGAGAGACTCACCTTCAGGGCAGGAATCTCCACATTGTCACCAAGGCTAACAGAGCCAGAAAGAATAGTCCCTGTCATCACTGTGCCTTGACCCTTGATAGAGAAACAGTGGTCGACTGCCATAAGGAAGTGTCCTGAGGGGTCTCTTGATGGCAGGTAAGCCTGAGACTTCAAGACCTGAAAAAAAAGATAAAAGCACCACCATGGCTGGGTGAAAAGTCATGACAGCAACAAAGCAGAAGGCAGGCAAGTGGATGATTGATTGAACAAGCTTGCAATTTTACTGATTTCAGGCACCGCCCGATGAGCTTAGAACTCACCAATATCAAATTAACTGTGTGTGCCATAGAGGAGCCACACACTTAGCAGCAGGAACAGTTCAATTTTCTGACTTAGAAAGACTTGGTGCTGCACATTTAGCTTGGTTAGCAAAACCTCACTGCCATAAAGTTGCTACCGAACTCAATATAACACTGCAGCAAAGCAAAGAGAAAAAAAAAAAAAAANCGGGCATCATCTCCCCCTTTTTCCTTCCTCTCTCAAAAGTGCGATTTTCAAGTGTGTTTTGCTACTTCAGCTTTTTTGGATTTTGTGAAAATGAACTTATCTACAAATATTAGTGCCCCATAAAGCCCACCTCTGACTTCCGCCCAAGAAAACTAATACTGGGTTAAGTTTTCATATTCGACTTTCCCTTCAGTTTTTTGTTAGTGCTTCTTGAAGGATCAATCCATCAAGAAAAATTACAAAAGTACCATTTTCTAGAGAAATTCTCTGAATTTAGTATTTTTCTTTCGTTGACAAATACTATGTTTCTTAAAATATATCATCAGACAAAGGATTTTCATTATAGAAAGTAAGTAATGTACTCAACAGTGCTTCAAAGGAACTGATTCACTCTTGTCTCAAATCACTTTTGATCCCTGTCTCTGTTAGATCACCTGCATATACATTTGGTATTGCCTTTAACATCTGTTTTTAAGGTCAAAAACTGCAGCCCAAGCCCAGATTGTAATGGCAGAACAATGGAGAGTCTTTTAGGAAGGACAGAAGGGATAATAGCTCCAAGTCCAATGGCAGGGCTCACACAGCATTTGCCAGCTCACCTAATATTAGGTTTCAGTTGACAGAACAGCTACAATGAGTGTTTTCTTTAAAGGTTTTAACCCTGGAGAACATCCCAGTAAATCTAACAGGAACCAGATAAAGGCAGAAGTAAGCACTTGCATATCTACTCATCTCTAGAAACTGCTGGGGGCAGATTGGTCCTGGCTAAATCTAGTTCAAGGCTATACTACATCCCATCCCCATGCCCACCCTGACTCACAGGAACCTGGGAGGTGAAACAGCATTCAGTATTAGCATCCCTGTGGAATATCCTGCTTTTATACAAGCCTGGCTGCCCAATGCCAGGCATCCCTCGATTTTTTATGACTGATGCTGCATCTTAACTTCAGCAATTTACAAGTACTTCAAACCTGGCAGCATCTAAATCAGAATTTGACAAGTCTTCAAAGAATGATGCCTTTGTTTTGGGACTCCTACTGTCTGAAGTAACAGTGGCACCCCCCTAGGGCAAAGATATTCCTTTCCCTAAGCTTATTACAGAAAGGGTGACAAGTCTATCGCAAGCTACAAACTGCTCTGAGTTATTTTAGGTGTCCTGCCCTTCACAGTATAAACATCATGCCATGTAACTAAGGCTTGCGAACATCTGAGAATGAATGCTTTCAAAAGAATGAATGCTTTTATGATGTTCTTCAGCAAGTACCTCAATTAATTCAGAAACACCCAGTGGATTCTCAGACTCCGGGGCTTCTGGTCCACCAGGCTTTGCTGCAACAGCAACAATAGGACACCCAGAGAATCTGAAAGAGAGAAAAACATTCACCATTAGACCACATATCTCCGACACATATCAATATAAAGAACTTCCAGGCTCATCTGAAGGCTAGGAAACTCCCTAAAATTCCAATTTATCTGCTCTTTCCCCAGTGTGACTGAATTTCTTCCTGAATTACCAGAAGATCAGCACTAGATTTCTCAATGAAAGCTTCAGTCCTGCTCCACATTAGCTACTGATTCAATGCTGTAACAGTCAAATGCAAGATTCAGTTTATTTCAGAAGCAAAGGTCTGTGGTTTGCAGCCAAAGTCATTTTACCTAGAGACGAGCACATTTTTAACTTTCATTGAACAATTAAAATTCTAAGTGTAAAGTCATAACCTTCATAATGGGAGCCAAATGCAAGATGTCTCATGATGCCTACTTGAGTCTGCAAGATCTGTAGACAACACAAAGATCTACATCTACTGAAATCAAAGAGATCGCAGATCTCAAACATGCAAAGGTTTGGAGAGGAGCAGTACAGCCAACTGACCTCAGTTTACCTTTTATCCTACAATCAGTTTTATTCTTTGTGAAGGGTTAAATGTTTACAATTTTATATATGACTAGGAGAATTCAAAAAGCAAAACAGGCTTACCTTAAAATTACAAAAGATAATTTATTTATACACATTAAGAAGAAAATAAGAAAAGGAAAAAAAAACTAAACAACCAATTAAACTTTCAGACCATCCTCTCCCCCAAGTATTCACTTTCTTACACACAACATGAAAAAAAACAACCTGTAACTTCAGTCAGTTTTACCATACAAAAATAATCTTCCATCAGTTCTTTAGGAAAGGAGTCTTTCTGAGTCCCATAGAGACATGGTCACACGAGGAACAGTCCCCGAGTGGCTTTTAAGCCACACATCTGCAGCAGCCTGAAAAGGAGCCTCTGCAAACAGTGAAGTCCTACCCATTAGCAGCTTTCCCAACACCACATATGGGTCATAATCTGCTTATTAGGGGTACTGTTTAAGGATGCCTCTTCTAGTATAAAACAAAGATTCTCTTTTTTCGATTTCCAAAATCATCTTCATCTTAAAACTCAAAATCTCCTTTTTTCCCCTAAGAGCACAAAAAAACTTCATTATCACTTATCCTAGCACTTTACAGCCCCCCTAAACAGCATCTATATGTTACAGGAAAAAAACCACTCCATTCTCCAGTGATTACTCGAAAAATGTCCAGCCGAATTAGGCCACTCCTTTTCCTTTGCCTCAAATAGTCTTTTCACTCTCTCTTCACTGACTCAGTCTCATGCTTGCTCCTCTTCACGGTTCCATTACTTTATCTTGTCTTCACCCCGGGAAAAAACTTTCAGTGCCTGAATGTTCATCTGCCTGGCCCAGCCCCTCACGGCAGCCACCGCGAGCTGTTACCTGGTCGCTTGCCAGGAGAGAAAGAGGGTGGCTGCTTCGCCTTCTCAGCTTTTATAGGGTATTAACCAAAAGTTGCATCCTGTTTTCTCAGTGGTTAAACTACCTGCCAACAGCCAAGAACTGGCCTCTGATAGGCATTCAACTTTTCTAAAGGAAACTTAGGTCCTGACAGGGTAACACGCCACACCCTCCTTCAACCAAAAACCGTGTCAACCCATAATATTCTTCACGTCCTTAACTTACAGCAGATTTTTGGTTGGGTTTTTTGGGTTTGGGTGGTTTGTTTTTTGGGTTTTGTTTTTTTTTTTTTGTGGTTTTTTTTGTGGGTTTTTTTGGTTGTTGTTTTTGTTTGGTGGGGTTTTGTTGTTGTTGTTGTTTGGGTTTTTTTTTTTACAAATTCAGTCAGCAGACTTAACTTTTGCCCCCTAAAATACAATCTAATGGTTTTTACTTCATTTTTTTCAAATATCAGAATTAACCACATAAAATATATATTAAAGTAATGGAATAATAATCAGTAATTACATCCAAAAGTGATTGGTTCTCATATGTATAAATTCTTTTCCAAATCTGGCGACCTGGTTCAGTGGACAACACAGCAGCTAGCCCACAGCTGCCGGACCATTCACACGTGCACACCAATATGGTGGAAAGACAAATGGCGTTTATTAAAAGATTACACTGCAATATATACCTTCTGGTTACAAATGTAACATCCTCCTGCTTACATCACACCTTAGATTTAATTGGTTTACCTTATCTTTTTAGGAAGGGGGGATTCTATCTTTCCGTACAGCCCGTCTTCTTCCGCTTCGCCTGACCCTGACTGCTACACTCATAGGTACTTAATTCTTATGCAACAGATTCAGACCAAAAGTAATTATTCTGGCCATCCTCTTGACACCCACCCCCTATCGATTTTCTCTCAAAAGGGAGCAAACTGGAGGGAACGGCCTTGCTAAAGAAGAAATGTTAAGTTCTATAAGGTGAGCTCACTCAGTGACCCAGCTGTAATCAGGTATTTTCTTTGTTTATATGCCATAAGCCTGAGGCATCTAAGGACAAAGGGTAATAAAAACATGCACTGAAAATTCCTGTGATTAACCATAAAACTTTTGGAAGTTTATTTTCATACAAGTATTTCAGAGCACTATATTGCACAATAAACAGAAATTTATGCTGAACCAGATGCTTTACTCCTCTTCCCATACACCAGAACAAATTGGAGTAATTGTATGGTGCATTTGGAGGCACTTCTAAACATGATCCAGTCCTATTGAAACTCTTACTCCACCACACCAAATTTCTCTCAGCAGAACTTAGATCCTGCTGGATGAAGGGAGAAGCTGATGTGCAAAAAAAAAATTTAAAAAATTGGAATTACATTTATAGAGACAGTTTGCTTTTAGTTTTGGTATTAATTCACAGAAAACCAAGTTTTGATTAGGTAAATTGACAAGTATCAAACTATTCAAATATACAACAGTTACTTTCCTCTGCCTTGGTTGGTTTGGGTATTTTTTGCCTTCCATACAATTTCCTGACAACACTACAATAATTTCCCCAGCACTGGTGGCAACATCTACTCTACAACTGCAACAGCCTTCAGCTTTGCTTACTGCTATGGAATTCCACCTATGTGTGCAGTGAAAATATTTCAACAAGTAAACTATTTGAAAGAAAAACAAAAATACCACAACTGCCATTAGAGGAAATTGTCAAATGGTATCAGCATATATTCTGGTAATAAGAGTAGTTTAGGAATAGAAAAGCATTTTAAAACCACACATTTGGAGAGTCAAAGTCAAGTGGGAAAAATGCTGCTGAGAAACTACACATGCCTGAGATACAACAGGACAAGCACTCTGCAATCACACCCAGATCAGCAGTGCTTTCAAAGCACCATCAAGCACAGACTTCACATGTGAAAATTGAATTTTGTTCTCTCTCCTCTTTACTCTGAATCATGTTCCTTAGATTCTTCAACTCAAACTGTGACCCAATAGTTATGTTCCCTTATATCCCTGAGCAAAGCAAAGATGCGCTGCATTTTCTGTAACCATATCCAACAGTTCTTCACCTGAATATTCTGGCTTGTATTATACTATCCAAACTCCAAGCAGCTCTTTAAATTGAGAAGCTTAATTACATGAAAATATTTCTCTACACATGATACCAGCAGATGTGAATTTGGAATTGCACCTGAATTTCTGTGAATATTTTCACTCCTGTCACACCATTTCTGCTAGATGTGTCAGTATGTTTAAAAGCATGTTGGAAGAGAAATACTGGTATTTTTGCCAAACTAAATTTTGTGAAAGTTACCTGTTAGCATTACTACTCACTTAGTATTTTCCAAGGTCTTCTGCATTTTCTTAGTCATCTTCTCAATGGCACTCTGTCTCTTCCCCTCTGGAAGGAGATCTATTTTGTTCAGAACTACCACCATCTTTTGGCAGGCAATTTGCCCAATTACCAAGCATTCTGCTGACTGTGTCTGCATCCCTTTTGTCACATCTATCACAAGCATCATTAAATCAATAATCTGGGCACCTGGAGGAGAAATCACAGTCAGTATTGCCACAGTGTAAAAAGATTAAGAATCATTTTCTCAAATAATTTCCAATTAAAATTGTCAGCATATGTACAACTGCCCAGAAAGACAAACAAAAGACACATCAAAGTCAGCACTGAATGCCACAGCTCTTTTGAAATTAAGACCTCAGGAATTTAAGCTATTATAGGCTATCGTCAAGTCATAAGAACCAGGGAAGAACGTAATAGCTCAAGTCTAAGGCTGTTATCACTGTTTTAAAAAAAATACAAAGTAAATTAAGATTGTAAGCAACACAGGCATGACATTTGCCTCAATTAAAAATTATAATATAAGCAGCCAAGCAGGAATCTGATACAGTCAAAGAAACACACAGCAACATTGCAGGGAGTTGCACACTCAGAGCAATCCCAACAAGAGCCAACCAGGTACCCCATAAAAACATCCACAAATCTCAGTCCCTACCTCCTTCCCACCATTTGTCTTTCCAAGTCCAAAATTTCACAAAAGTGAAAACCGTGACTACCACCAGAGACAGGTTTATCCCAAGTCTAAAGAAATTCTTGTATCCCTCAGTGTTAGGAAGAGGCAATTTAAAACCTGCAATGTGTTGCCATTCACTCCCAATTCAGATCCATGTAACTTGAACAACTAATTTCAAACACAGGAACAGAGATCTGATTCCTAGATCTCTTTGTTGAAAGGCTCCTAAATTTTCGGCTGACATTACCTTTTTATGTTTATGGATTATTTTTATTTTTCAAAGTATCATTGTTATGAACCCTTAATCTTTCAATTGAAGCAACTTGAATTTCATGGATTTAAATTAGTTTTCAAGGAAGCTTTTGATGAACATTGGATCTTTCACTAATTACATTCAGAATTTTCTTGTTTCATTTGAGGTAACTGAAATACACTGAATACCAAAATAGAAAAGTGCAACAGACTTGACTGTTGAGAAAGTTTAAACATAAAAAAGTAAAAAAAAAAAAAAATTAAAACTGAAGTCATATGCCAAAAAAGCACATTTTGAAAGATAAAAGCTAGAAATCATGTAAAATTCCAGCTCTCTAACTTAAGTACTTTTAATATTAGCCTTAAGATCAGAAGAAATTAATACAAGTGCTCCTTGTTTCTCCGCTCTCTCCAGCCTTCCCCTTGCTTTTCTTTTGTTTTTAAGGTTTTTACAATGGCTACAACAACAGCTACCCTTGTTCCTAATTCCCATGAACTTAGGATAGGAAATCATTCCGAGGTTGAAGTGCATGGGTGAATGAGCGGGTGGGAACTACAAGGAAAAAAAAATCATGGCTACAAATGACTATTTCAACCTACCAGAGCTTTCATCTTGTAATAATGAATGTTAAGCCCTTCAGAGCACTAGTTCAATAATTATGATATTTCCAGTGCTCCTGCAGAATTTTCACCAATCATCTCAAAGACCTCTCCCTGACAAACCAAAGATGGGCTTTGTATCTTCAAAAGTAGTTTGCATTTTTATTGTTTCAGGAATTTTATTGATTTAGAGCTTGCTTAAATTTCAACACAAACATCATCAAGGCTGTACAAAAGGCTCAGACTTCATACACAACCCAAGTGCAGACCTAAAGGTCAGAAACCAAGGGAAACAAAAGGCATGAAAATAGTTTGAGTGGGACAAAGCATTTAGCAGTCAGAATGGATCTGTTTTTGTGAATACACACAACAGAGCTGTTTTAAACTTAATAGACATATTTTGTATTACACTATTCTACACAGCTGACATCTTCAAAAGGAATGGGAATGAAAAATGAAATTAAACCAGCAAGTCCAATTCTTGATTAATACTATAAAAAGAGCATTCTGGTAACACAACAATGCTGCAGCTTGAGCCTCACCAAACATTACTGTGACTAATAAAGCACAGTGATCCTCATGCTCCAGAACTAGGCCAAAGCAACCAGACCCAATCCTGGCCTTGAAAAGGGCAGCCGATAAGATGCATCATATACATTGTGGTATCTTTCCCTCCAAAAGAACACAAAATATGCACTGAACTGCAATAGGTAGTTTTGGTAAAAGGGGTCACTTTATCTAGAAACTCTAAATCAACTGCTTCAAATTCATTTGTTACAAAGCAAATACTTGCAATTGCTGTATTTATGAATCTATCAGCAACACTTTAAAAGAGCCATAAAAATCATCAATCCAGTTGCTAGAAGGTTGAGAACATTTGCCTTGGGGCATTGTACAGCAACAAGAAGATGAACAAAAATAACTGTACGTTCCACGGAAAAACTCCAGAAACACCAGAAGACATACCATGACACTCCAGACGAACAATACTTCAAGTGAAGGAAGCAGCAGCACACAAGTTCACAAACACTGTCAGCACAATTATTGTGCCTCCTCTAAAGCCACAACATATTGACTGGCCACAGCTCCTAAGAGATGGCACAAGATGAGAGAGAAGGCATGGCAGGCAGAGCTGGCACACAAGCATGGTGGGAAGCTGCTGCCCTTCAAAGGAGTCGTGGAGCCAAGGCAAAGACCATGACAGCACTAACAGAAACACTTGAACTGCGTTCTTATCAAGGCATGAGGATGTTCTGTAATGTTTTGTACGTGTCTACTTGAGCATATCAAGGCAGGAGTGCTCAAGTTTGCAGGACCTTTGAGTAACAAGGCAAAAAAAATAATGCTAAAACTTAGTTCTTCAACTTTCCTTTGTGGGCTGCTTAATAAACCATCTTTTTGACAACTCACCTTCTTCCCAATCCCCCATCTTCTACACAGTTTTACATTGTGGTTTACTGTAGAACCATTTCCTTCATTGCCCATCAGCCATGCATAAAGTTCATAAAATACAAAACCAAAATAATCTAGAGAAGTGTACAAGGATTCGCCAACGTCACATTTCAAATGAGGAAAGTTGGCAAAATGACAAAACTGTAACCCTCTCCTACCTACCATGGAACACCTCATTCAGTACATTTTTTCCCCATAACATATAAATGGTAGTAGCAGACTTAGAATATGTTTAACTTCATATTCACTACTTAAATAATCTCTAGTAAACAATCAGCTCACTATCACATCAGAGTTGAGTCAACAAAAGGAACAGTATTTCTGAATAATCTTCTGCAGCAGACTTTAAGATTTAACAAGGCAACAGTGAAGCAATGATGGATTGTATCTGTATTCTTATGCATACAATCTCACTTGGAAAGATTTTTCAATTGGGACATAAAAATATTGCAGATATACTATGTAGAGACTCAAAAAAAACCCCAGTAGCAATAAAAAAAAAAAGTGAAAATATTACTCACACCTTGTACTATCTGACAACAAAACATCAGCCACGGGGTCTTCTGCAAAATGGAACAGAAGCACTGAAAGAACAGAGAACTGAACTCCTCAAAAAAGGAGACAGAATATGGGCCTACATAGTTAAGAATAGTAACAGGGGAAAGATTATGGATGATCTGAACATTCCTCAAGCCTTCAGAGCAAGAAAATGGTTTGAAATTACTTTGAACAAAGCAGAGACACATGCAAAGGACAGGTCTACACACAAAAAAAGCACAGCAATCAAAAATATTTTATCTGCACTGAAGCAGGTCACACAGAATCAATGAAAAAGTTAAACTAAGATACTAAATTATTTCTTCTACAGAGAAAACAGAGGTGCAACATTTTATTTGCCACTTCATCTATCAAAGACTTGTTCAAGAACATTGAGAAAGATAAATCCTGACATGTGATTTCTCACTTTACTTGAAAATGAAAGATCAATTATTGGAGTACTCTTTGTGTGATGACACACAGCTCAGATGAAACCCTGTAAAAAGCAAATGAAATAAACAAGTTGTCATCAGAAAACAAAAGGGGGTGGGGAAAGACGGGAATTATACTTCAATGATAAGCAGCTAAACCACAGCAAAAATAAAGTAGATAGTCTGAGTGAAGAAAAACAAAGAAGAAAGATAAAACATGAACTGAGAGATTCTGGATGACAGCCAAATACAGGAAAAACATAAGACCAGCAGCACAGCATCACAAAGTCCGCAAGTGCCAGCTAAACCTGGAGGCAGCAGCACTCGTTTGTATCACAAAAGTGACAGGGAACACAAAACTCAGAAAATAAGAAAAATACCTTCACAGACAAGATAAAGAAAAGGTCTAGTTACTGCTTTGAACACACAACCCACGCTAGCTCCTGAATTTTGAGGAGTATCTGATTATAAAAAGTCATCAAGGAAGTAATTTATTACGCTTTACTCAGGAGATTAATTGAATCACAGATGTCAGAGATTATGACAAGTTTCCAAAGAGCAGAAGGCAGCAATTCAAGCTTCCCTAAAGTGGCCATCACCTCAATTTTTTCACAGAAAGAGCAAAATGATACTACTTGCAACATCATTCCTAGCTAGCTTTCACTCTTGGATCCTGAAAGAACTCACCAGCTGCTGCCTGAGTACACTGAAAAAGAACAGCATGCATTTTAAAAGTATATATTAATGAACTTTTAATCTTTAGGAGAAAATTCACTGCATTCTCTCTATTTGCATTATTTAGTATAATATATCTTCCTTTAAATCTTTGCTGAAACAGGGAAAAAAGCCTCCCCTGAGTTCTAGGCAACAAGGCTGCAGACCTTCATACCCTCACATCAAATTCACTCCTCATAAATGTGTTTAGGGTCACACACAATTAGTATAAACCAGCTCTTATGCCAGTGTTCACAAGGAAATACCATGGGAGTACCCAAGACATCAGATGCATTTTCAAAAACAGTAAAGCACGGTAATTGCGATGTTTTGTTATGGAACAGAACATTGCATCTTAAATAACAAACCTCCTTCAACCTCGACCACAGAGGCTGTAGCAGTTCTGCACGTACATGAACTCAAAACATCTTCCATTTGTGCACCCTGTTGCACACTTGTAAATTTTATACCTGAACTCCCAGACTGAGCTGTGTCCCTACAGCAAAAGTTAATTACCACTAATTTAGAAAAAAATTACATTATTAGATCTAGGAAGACAAACAAACACTTCAGCCTCATGAATTAGTTTATCAGTTCCAAAAATGTATTACTATTTTATTATACACGCATTGAACCCACTTCCAGAACCATCCAGTTATAATCTCCAAGCACTAAATTAGCTACCAATTCCTGACTGAAAAGCTCACCCAAAAGGCATTTTCAATAAATAAGCAGATCTCAACTGGTTTGTCTTTACCAAATGTAGATCAAGAATTAGAGCATTTTTTAGTTGTGTTATTTTGGCAAGCATAACTAAAGTATTGCACTAGATTCCCAGTAATACATCAATATAAAGTTGACATGGCTTCAAAAGGTAAAACCTGGTGAGTAGAGGAAGAAGAGGGGATCAAGTCCCTGTATGAACAAAGGAGAGGTTTTGAATGCCACCCAAACATGGAATATAGGCACAGATATAAAGAAGTAGTGGCTTCTTTAAGCTGTGTCCTGTCCTTTTTGTGGTAATCTTTTTAGCTCACTTTGCACAAACAGTACAACTCTTGTTCACAGGGAGCAAAAGGAAGCAGAAAATGGAATTTGAAATGTAAAAATAAAATAATTGTGGGCCATGGGCTGTAATTTGATTTCATGCTCTACAAGGAAATGAAGAGGACTTCCTTAAATATATTTTTTTTAAAAAAATATGCTTTTTACCATGTTAGGATTTCCCCTAGTGTAGAAGAGAAAATAGGATTGTAGAAAATGTACCATTCTCAAGTATCATTGCTACTCAAGGGCAAAGCTCTGTTTTAATGTGCACTTCCCATTCTGGGGAAGAGGAAATTCTTCAATTAATAAACCGGGTGGACTGAGGCGAGTTTTTAAGGCTTAATCAATTTCATCTGCACATAGGCTAAAAAGACCAACTATTCTACCATTTTTACCTCTGCTATTCCACTTTCAAAAAAAAAAAAAAAAAAGAAAAGAAAAAGAATAAATTGATGTTTCATTTAAAATTCTTTGAGGTTAGTATCTCCTGTCTCAGGAAATACTGTCTGTATCATGCAGTGAGTATCCAGCTTCCCCTTTCACAGCTCCCTCCCCCCACATTTTTTTTTAAGAAGCTTTATTCAGAAACAACTAAATTATTCTTTGTTTTCATATACAGCTGCACCCTGGGAGATGTTACAAGTCACACAGGATTTTGCTAGTTACCTTAGGGAATGCACTGTGATGAATAAGGAAGATGTTTTACAGGATATGGAATCCCCCAAAATTCAAATAGAAATAGGAGGTATAAGGCAGGGAGAGGCATGCACTCAAAAGGGGAACATGAATTACACATGAAGAAACCTTCTGTAAAGCAATGCAAATTGTGGATCAAAACTGATACAACTCCTGTTAGGAAACACTTTGAAAAGGAACTCATGGAGTTCAAGCATCCCACCATCATTTCCAAAGCAGGCCATCAGCAGCTCAGAGCACAAACAGGGAGCTGTGCAGCTTCAAACTCTGCAACATCAGATAGAAAGCATCAGAATGGCAACCCACAACAGTTCTGAGTACACAATAAAGCTTAAGATTAGAAGCATTATGTCATTGCATGAATCCTCTTCAGATGAAAACTAGCCATTATGGTTGGTCTATAACTGAGAGCTAGAAAGGGAAAGCAGTGTGGCCATGAGGGTATAACTGGAAGACGTCTATTTCTCGTATGTCAAATAACCCATCTATTACAGTTACTTATTTGTAAACGTGAGTTCAACTCTACTACAAGTAGTAGGCAATAACTCCTTATAAGAAATAAAAGGGTTCTTTCGCAAAAGATGTCACACAGGAATTCCCTTGAATGTCCTTTATACTTCATCTGCCAGAAGAAACAGTGTGCCATATTGTTCTGAAGAGGAAAAAATCATGGATGACTCTACCATCTCCTTCGTCAAGTCATCCAAGCATCTATCTTGTTTGAGTAAGTTCTAACTATATGTCAGAAACAAGTCTGTGTTCTTCAAAGGGAGGAAATGCCTGTAATGATTAGAGTATGTTAGTAAGCTTGATCAGCCATGCTGAAGTAGTATGAACAAAGCTGATAAAGTCTCTATGAAGGTCATGCTAAGAAAGACTGAGGTATATCTTTCAATAATTAATTATATGCTGGTCTAGCTATTGCAATATTGTACACAGGATTAAGCTTATGTAAGTGGATGAGTTATTGAGAAAAAAATCAAAAACAAACCTTAAAGTGAAAACGCTCTCAAGAAATGCAGAACAGGTAAAAAGAAGGTTATCAAGAGAACCTTTGCAAGGATTTATAGGATGTAAGGAGTCCCATGTTGTCTTCAGCCTCTTCAGAGGAAGGCCAAAAGCACAAGCCTGAGAAATGTCTGAACAGTTTGGTAGTTACTGCCACTTACAGAACAGAGACTATTCTTAAGCAAGGCAAATACAGGATACCCTTATTGCAATCAGACTAAATTCACTGGTTAAACACTCATTAAAATGACATTAAAGTTTTGTTAAAAAATACATAAAATTATAGAGAAACCTTCCTCCAAAGACTTCCAAATAGAAATTCACTACTTAAGAGAGATTGTTATGAACCTTTTTAATTTTACTTGTCCTCCCCTCTCCTCAACACAAACAAACAGAACCTAACTATACCTCACCTCCTTCCAGAAGCATAAGATAGAGCAGCACAAGTAATGGCCACTGCTAAGGACACATCCTTCTCCAGCCAAGGAAAGGCCACGACTAATATCCTTCACTTCCATTGTAAAGACAAAACAGGCAAGGGAAAAAAAACAATTTTACCTGTGTGGTTTCAAGCCAGGGCAATCACTCTGTTTTTGTGCCAACATACATCATTACCTGTACCTAGGCAGCAATCTAGAAGCAGTCAGTGAAGTACAGAAGTAAAAAGGCTCTGGCACCTGGTCATGGAGGCTGCAGTTCCATGAGCTGGGAAGTTCCTACTCCCAGTTACGCCTCCCCACCACTGCGTTCATTTAGGCCTCCCACAGCTTATGCAGGGTCTGACTGATTAAAGGCAAAGCTGAGGCTCACACCAGTCAGTTCAACCCAGCCACACTAGAGAGCTCCCCCAGAGACTGGCGAGGTGACCCAGCTCCTGCAGCACTCCAGGGAGAGCCAGAGCTGGCACAAGGGAGGACCAAACAGCCAAGAGCTGCCAAGGGAAAGAGCAAAGCAAACCTCCCATCTCTAGGGACAAGACGCTGCTGCAAGCCAAGGGGTTCACTGAACACCAGCCTGAGGAACTACAGAGAAACTTAAAGCTGAATAAACAGTCCATATATTGTTAGGAAGTATTGAAAGAAACTTAAGTACACGTGTATATACACAAAACCAGTGCAGTTACTTCAGAAAATTCTGAAAAGATACAGTCATTATATGCAGTTCAATACATATTTGTTTTAAGTTTACAAGCAGCAAAGAAAGGTAAAGTATTAGACTTTGCCTATATACAATGTAATATTGAAATAGAATACTGCATTTTGATCTGGTCACTTTCTGGAAAAGGAATCTTAAAAATAAAATAGCTTCAAAAAACGAAATAAGACAAATTCAGTTAGGTTCTTCAAAAAGAAAAATCCATGTTAACAGCACACAGTGACAAAAGCAAACAAAGTTGAGCGAAAGAAGGGAGATAAAACACCTCTAATAGAAGAGTACAATCAATTATATAATTTTAAGCAATTATATAATTTTAAGCACAATTCAAATTCAGTGCTGCTAAATACCATTTGTCTTTTGACAAATAAAAATACAGCTTTGATATTTACACCATTGTCCTTTGAGATTTTAAAGCTACATCAAGCTAGATAAAGTGTCATTTTTTAATAAAACATTTATAATTTTATCCTGCATAACAGGTATTAAGATGAAAGTTAAAGAAAGGGATATTTTATTCCATCACTGATGTTCTTGGTTTGTCCCTCAAAAACACTAATTTCTACTAGTCCCAAAGAAAATGTAGCAAACCAGATGAGTGACTACTAGGGTCTGGCATTTAAATTCCTGTTCTTTAAATAAATATTTCAGTCAAAAACCAGAAATTCACCCCAAATGAAAATCCTATAGACAATGAGGGGAGCAAAGCAAACAATCCTTGCCTTTTAACATGAAATACCATGTAATACATAGCATGTGTAAAAATGGAGGTAAAGCACCATATGAGAGAAGACGTCATCCTCTTCCACATGTATGAAAGTCCTTTTCAGCAATATTACCTATTACTAGGTTATACTAGTTACTAGATCTATTACTAGATCCGAATTTCTATATTAACAAACTTAACAAGAGTCCAAAACAGATGTCTACTTATTTTAATGCCGAAAACATAAACTATGGTACAGTTTAAAAAAGCCTACATATCTTGGAAGAGCAACAATCGTTCTGAGTAGACACATATGACTGCTACAAAAAAAAGGTAACATTTGGTGAATTACTCAACACCGTGGTATTTCAGCTGCATTAATTTCTTTCTTGGCTTGAAGTCAAAAGTGCATAAATCATGAATTAGTTAGCAAACATTAACTTTTTAAAGTGTCATTCATATATATGTATATGCAAATACAGACACCAGTAAAAGCTGAGAAGTTAAATATTTAGGATACTGCACAAAACTACAGTGAAGTCACTTAGCTTTTTAGACTGAATGTCATTATACAGCTCATCAGCCATGGAGTACAATCTGTGGCATATACTAAGCTATTATTTCGTAGACTTGAAAGCAAACAAAAGCATAGAAGGACCAACTGGATTATTACTATCCAAGCAGTAAACCTGGTTTGTCTGGGGGCTTTTGGTGGGATTTTGTTTGTCTGTTTTTTGCACTACCTGCCTATATTACACCTAGCAGAAAAAAGTTCAGTTTCATATTTTGGAATTCAGGCTACAAAGTATTTCAGGCTATTTCAATATTTCTAAGTTCCCAAATGTCACCAAAAATGGCACCTGTAATTCCACCAATTCATATCAAAACCAAACTCAGAGACTGGCAATGAAGTGTCCTGTTTCTTTTGCCTGGAGTTGTTTACTTCATAAAATAAGGTTTCTGAAACAATATGACAGTAAGTTGTGTAAGGAATCAACACTTCATGTTCATGCTCCAGGAAAAAAGTAAAAAAAAGGAAAATGGATACTTGTAAAACCCTGCTTTGACCTCCTCAGATGATACTGTGCGCTCAGGGTTCTAGTAAACTTTCGTAGTGCCTAATGAGTGATTAGTTCAAGTTTCAGACTTGTTATTCAGAGGTATTTTATTTGGTATCAAGGCCACATGTTTTTGTACTGCTCTTAAGAGTTAAATGCAAGGTAACATTACACCTGGGCCTTACATAGTGAACATAAATGGTCCCTGATGGTCCATAAGGTCTTTACTGTAAACACTGAAAAGCAAACAGGTCAGAGGACCAAGAAGAAAAAAAAAAACTTTTTATAGTCTTGACCTATATCAGCTTTACGTTTGCTCTCTACAAGATCTCCTGCCAAGTTTCAAGAAAATAAAAGTAATTATATTTGCATGTGATGTTAAATATGTTGCAAAAAATACAACAACAAGTATGACCATTCTGTCCTTTGCATCTTTCAAATATTATAGACAGAGACCATCTTTGAAGCTATTTCCAAGACCTGAAAGAGAATATAGTAGCGTAGCAGTACAAAAGGAATCAAACATCTGGAAGAACTGCAAAGGCACTAAACCTGCACCAATGAGGACATGAGCCCATCTCCAGTTCTGACTTCCACACATCTGGAATCTTCTGCTCCATCTCTAATGACTCAGTTCACACCACACAGAAACAGACTATTCCCAGCTTCAAGAATGTTGCGCCTGAGGTTTCTCCACTAACTGAAGTGTGGAGACAAATACTGAGTGAAAGCCTCTGGCACCTACAACTACAGAAATTCCTGCTACCTCCCTGATACTACAGGATGCTCAGGCCAGAGCCGACAGCAGCCTATACCAGTATGCCTTCCACTACAAATGACAAGTCATGCAAATCCAAGTTTATACTGGAAAGAGAAAAGCAGTACAAAAACTACTGGAATAACTTGATCTATTTTCCAAGACTATTTCAGGGAGAGAAGGACATAAACAGCCACCAGCGCACACATTTTCCCTCAAAGCAGTGAGCTATTTCAGTAAGTTAACCCCTATATTAGCTTTTCAGACAATTTAACACTGATTTCCAAGAACAGACCAACTGAAATGTTTCCTAACTAATGTGTCTTTATTTCTGTCCATATTTGAATCTACTATTACATACAAACCCAGTACCGGACTCAGAGAGGGGGCAAAACTAGACCCATGAACAGTAACTACAAAGTTTCTATAAATTCTGTTCTATATCACTACTACTTCACACTCAGCTCTTCAACTTTTCAAGTTTTGTTTTAACATTTGTACAACATGGTACTTTCCATTAGCATATCTAGGATTCAATCACACCCATGCCCCCATGTTGTAACACAGAAATAAACAGCACACCTCAGAAATCCTTACACAAGCAATACACAACTTTAGTACTTGAATCTCGGGATAAAAAGAATGTGCTACGCTTAATGACCAACTAGTTGTTTTTTTCCTTCCCAGAGAAGTGGAGAACTGTTACTACAGTGCACCTATTGATTCTCTCAGGGTGCTTTGGAGAATTACTGAATTATAAGCATCTTAGAACATGTTAGAATTTCTTTAAGCATATTTTTATCAGTTTAATATTAGATGACAATGAGACTTTTTTGCTATCTTTCGTGTTAACTTCTTCAAGTCCTGCCCAGACAAAGGATATCTCACTGCAAATTCTTGCTCACTCTTCTGCCATTTCTTTGAAAGATCAGTCTAAAGAAAAGTTCCGTGCCGCAGTCCTTGGAGATAAGGACCATCACACAGGTAGACAGACCTGAATATACATTTAGATATGTAACTCCAAACTTCCAAAACCTATAAACGGCAGTTCGCATGCCGTCAAAAAAAGGTACAGATATGAAAGTTGTACCTGAGAGATACTGAACCACCTTGAAATTCTTGACTCCAATTAACTTTTCTCTACTTAAATTCAATGTTTTAGGCCAACTACTCTGAATATCATGGAACACACTGGAATCCCCAAGAAACACACAAATTATCACCTTGATCATGGAGATTTGCTACAGGATTCTCTTCTTTCCACACCTCTGTCAATTCAAGGACACCAATCTTACAGTGCACCTGCAGCTTTAGATAGCTCAACCACCACGAGTAAGAAATCTATTTAAAATGTTGTACAGCTCAAGAGCATATTTCTACCAGACTACCAAAAATAAAATTTCCTAAACAATTCTGTCACAAAGTCACCAAGCCCAAAAGCAAAACTCCAACTCATCCGATTCTAAATCATTCTTCTACAAAAAAAACAGTGTTTCGTACAAAGCTGAAAAAAAAGAGTATGTGATTCTGCTCTTAAATCATTGTAAGTCCTAAGCTACCTTGTCCCTGTCTTTGAAATAAAGCAAAGGCCTTGCACCCTTCATTAAAGAGCTTCTGTTGTATTAAAATCCAGTCCTATTATGTTTTTACAATACTGCATGCAACATATTGTCCTACCAAAATAGTTACGGTAGAGTATGGGAAGATATTCCTGCACAGCTCTCAGATGTGCTTCATCTAAGAATGCAAAACAAGACTTTTTTTAAAAAAAAAATTAAGAGCTTACATTTTGCTTTTTCTTTTTTTTTTTTTCTTCTCCCCTGTCCTCAAAATAAATAAAATTGAAGATTGCTAGGGGCAATGAAAAATGTATTCTTTAATTTTCTGTCCACCCTCTACAATACTGAAATAACATCAGTCAGGGGAACTGCCAGGGGAATGTACAATACATTCAGAAACTCCAGGCCCACATATCCTGTAGCTCTGCACTTCACAAACAAAAGGTTGGGGAAAGAAAGAGGGGGTGGGGTAGAGGGAATAAAGGCTTAAAGATTAAAGTCACAAGCAGAGACAGACGGCTCCGTTTTTTAATAACTGAAAACACTAGTTGTGCCTGAATGTGCTCATTGTTTTATGGCGGGGGGGAGAGTCTCCGCATGCTGGACTAGTTGGCGACAGAACTGCCTTTGCATCAAAAATAAGATTTGGAAAAAAAAAAAAAAAAAAAAAAAAAGACACCAAACCCATGCCCTAATTTTCCCTCCTGCAATTGTTAATGACCTAAACTGCTTTTAGGTAGCAATCAACAAATTATCCCTCCTTACTTTTATTGAACTGGGGAAAGTTTCATGACTGCAAGTATTACCTGATGGAAACACAGAAGGACAGGGCTGCAAATGTGGCTGAAGGTTTCATGCTGTGAAGGAACAAAGACTACAAACAAGAACAGTCATACATAAAGAACAGGCATGTCTAGGGAACAACAAGCTTATAAATCAACTTCTGATAGGTTCTTCACACAATAAAACCAGTGCTGCAAGGCTGAACTAAGGCATAAGCAGATTTTTATATGGTTTCAAGAAGTTTAGCTGTCATGAGGAAGTTCCTAAGTCCTTTTTAAAAGCATCAGTTACACTTTTAGTGAATGAAAAGTTTCATGAGTTGGGTTCACTTCAGTCAGTAAAAAATGCCATGACCTTAAAATATTGCACTAGAGCATTAAAAAATTGAAAATGTTTCTTTTAGGCTTTAAAGTAATTTTTCTCTCAAAAATTTAGAGTATAAGCACTTGCACACTACATGGCTACTCAATATCCATGATTACAAATGTGTATTATTTTTAAATTCCATACTTTTTCTCTTCCAAATAATCTAATACTTCTCATGATCTATTTCAGTGGAAAAATTTTGGTTAGATCCCACTAGGGCCCAGGAACCCACCTTAGGGTCAATGGAATGAGGTCAGTTCCACTGCTCAGTACCAATGGACTACAGGTAAGCAAGCAGCCTCAACAAACATGGGCAAATAAAAAAATATTAGATCATTCTTTCACTTTTATTCTAATCTAGACTCAGGTATTAACATAAGAGAGCTTTTGTTTTACTGTATTGGGGTTTTTTTACCTGCCAACTTCACCTTAAATATAGACAGAAAGGAGATAATTCAGTAAGACAACACTCTTTCATCTAAAACCATGAAACTCTCAGTCATAACTTCTTGGGGAAGCCTAAAATAAGGAGCACAGAGCCACATAACAGGAGTCGATGAGAAGTAGTCTCCTGCCCAAAGCAAGCCATGCTGTGCCGGGAGGAATCAGTGGCCACAATACATGGCCCTTCAACCACAAATGTCAGACCTGGAATGCTCCAGCTATCATCCCTTCTTTGTTGATGCAACACTTTTGCATCATCACCCACTGGACATCTTGTTGAGATTAAAAATATTGTGGAGAGTTACTGTCCATTTAGCAAGGAAAAAAAAGACAAGAGCCCATGTCAGAAAGGGAGGGGAAAGGAAAAGCCAAAACATGAGCTCATAAGCCTGATGTGGAGAATAAAGGCAGGCTTTGTTTTACCTCATTCATACTAAGTACAAACAAGAGACTCTTCACTGTTTTAAGCTTGAACTGCAAAATTTGTTTCATATGCAGCACTGCCAATTATTTTCCTCACATAACTCAACTACCCCACTTTCTCAAAAATAGCTCTGGTGATGCTCCATCAACCATTTAAGCCTAGATTAAACCCATATAGTAACAGACCCTCATTCTGCTCACACTACACAATCTGACACTTCAGAAGCACCTACAAAGGCATTCTTATATGGTAAAGACCACCCTTGGTCTTTACCAAGGGTAAAGATCATTGATGCTGCCCTGAAGTCCTTGTGCACTCAAGCAAAATAATTAAATTAAAATATAGGAATATTTAAAG
This sequence comes from Hylia prasina, assembly GCA_013397195.1. Lineage (NCBI taxonomy): Eukaryota > Metazoa > Chordata > Aves > Passeriformes > Sylviidae > Hylia > Hylia prasina. Next base: position 386,243 of record VYXD01005952.1, read on the forward strand.
GAAAAATCACTTGGAGGACATACTGGCTATCTAGCCACACTAAGAATTAGGCAACAGTTATTAACTGGAGATACTTCTTTGGGCACGAAGTATTAATTCTTTTTAAACTTCCAAATACAGAATTCAGTTCAAAAATACAACACAATGTTTAAAAGGTACAGTCTTTGGAAGATTAGAGATTTTAAAAAGCCCACTAGAAAGCAAGTCTGTCCTCCAACAGAAACACTCCCACCAGTGCTGTCCTAAAGAGCTCAAGGGCAATATCAAAAGGCAGCACAGGAAAGCAGAGTCTGGATTCTACTTTCGTGCTCTTAGGAAAAGGCGAAGAGGGTGGTAATTTACCGTGTACAACCAAATTGTACATGAAAGTTTAAAAACAGCCAATTAAAGCTAACATTATGGAATGGAACTGAGGTCCAAGTGGAACGCATTAGACATGCATTCCATACAAGGGCTCCAGAGTCTGCCTGCAAGGCCAACCCTGTATAAAGTACAAAGGGTCAAGAAGCTCGTCTCAAAGAGAGCTGCAGCTTTGACCAGGAGTCAGCTTGCCCAAAACACAAATGTGGTGCCCAGCTGCACAGTGACACCAAGACTGCAAAGCCATGTTATTGCCTGTATCAACAGAATGCTACAGAGAGTTTGAAAATTTGTCAATTAAACAAGCGCAAATCTCACAATAACTGAGAATCAAATGGAGGGGGATAACAAGGAACAAAGAACAGCCCTAAAAGTAACAGCAACAAACATGCCTATATCAGTTAAAATCTCTTACATACATCCTTTTCATACACCCAACTACAGCTTTGCTTGTCTTAAGCAGGTCAATGGAGAATAAGTAGAAGAGTTACTAACACCTAGTGGGAAGTTGCAAGACAACTACCTCAAGTTACCATGACTATGTTACATTTTGCCTTACAGTCTTCTGTACATTGGAGCATGGTGAAATCAAATTTTGGTGCAAGTTTCTGGATTTCTGTGACAGTAATGCAGAAAACAGCTGTGTTGGTATTCCAGCTGCAGAACATAACCAAATGGAAATACAAAGAGAGAACAATTAGGTTACTTCTTGTGTCTTATATTTCAACATACAACTCCACACACATGGGAAATTAATTCAATGTCATGATACAAAATTCTGTGAGACTTCTATAAAAACTACCACTCTAACGCTCAAACCTTTTTTATCTCTGAACACCAACAAGAATTATAATCTTTACAAGACAGTAGTTGGATTAAGGATGAAAAATAGATCCATGTCAAAAAAGTAAGGTTGTTTTCAAGAAAGACACCCTGCAAACAATCTCAGTTTCTATGTTAAACTTTAGTTCAAGCATCCACATTACTACACAGCTATAGCAGCACAGCATGCTGAAAGAAATCTCAAACAAATCAGTCCCAAACACATTAAAGATGCCAGCTCTGAGAAGGAGAATACTTTCATTCTCTGCAGTGCGCACAGATAATTAGAGCCAAAGAAAACAAGCAGTATGTTGGAAAACAATTTTTCCAGACACATTCTAGGCAGCAGTTACCCCGACTTGCTGCCACGCTAAATATTAAGTGCTTTGCACTAACTTACAAATTTCAGCAGAAAGGTAGCTGAAGAGTTAATGTTGCCATTAAATTCCTCTGGCTAAGGTTTTAAGACTTTATACTGAACTACCAAGGCAAGATTTTATATGGAAAAATTACCACTTGAAAACCACAGTCAAAGCAGTGATCTATTAGTTTATTCTCAGTTCACTTTAACAGAGTTTTCTATGTTTGTACACAAAGGCTGTAACTTCTGTTTGTCTTAAAAGATAAATTGGATTCACCACTCAAATTTCATTAAAGATTTATTTTGTATTTAGTTCTCTGGCCTTCAGTCCATGGCAGACATCAGGCCCTGCCCAACAATTCACTATATAATCATGACAATAGCAAGCTTTTTGCATAGTTTGTCATTCCACTAAGTCACATGACATTGTGCTAAAGACCCTTCTCCCACTTGGTACTATTTCACACCTCCTGTCAGGCCAGCACAAGGGCTTCTGATAGTGTGTTTATTTTCATTTAAATTTTTGCTGACTAGGATTGCACAAGATACACACCTCATTTCAGAACAGTCCCAAGGGGTCAACAGTCATGTAAATCTCACATCCCAGTACTTCAGGACAAAACAAACTATATCATGTGGATATGCTATCTAAACTGCCAACACCACAAAGCACTACAGAAATTGCAGGGTGTATGGCATTTGTGTGTTACATTCTCCATATAATTAATAAAAGTCCACTAAAATATAAATGGTGATGCTCACTGTAACAGAGGAAAGCTGTGGAAAGTGTAATTACTAAATAAAACTAGGAACAATATTTGCTAAAAATTTATACTGGGCTAAGTGGGGTTGGAATTTAATGATCTATAACCACACCGAGATAAGAGACAGTAGCATGCCTGAGTAAATGTTTTTCATAGTACTAACAGGAGGCAAGGTGGAAAAATCTAAGTTATCATGACTTATAGCCAGATGACTTCTTTAAAAAAATTTTACAGCAGAGTCAGTGCCATATAGTTATTTCAAATTTCACTGGTAGAATATTAGTTTAAAAATAAATACTTTAAATGCTTTGAATTATACGGTTTATTATTTAAAATTAGATAATCATGTGACTGAACCTTTACAGACAAGGAGCAAAATACAGACCTAGTCTGACTTTATACTGGTTTGGACCTTAATCCTGCAGTTTCTCTTACTAACTTCACTCCTACAAGACTTCATGGATTCAGAACACCCAGCTGGGTACTGAATTTGTACTTGTACAAAGCTGCAAATGTGCATGGCACCTCACAGATAAAGACAAAACAAGGCCCTAGGTTTACAAAGCTCACAGACTAAATTTAGACCCCTTGCTTCCTAAAATAATTAAAGTATTTTAATCTCTGACACAACCACATTACTTTGTTGCTTCAAGTTTTACACTTAGAAAAGTAGATCTTTGTAAGGTGAACATACAGAAATCATCAACATAGAAAAGCAGGCCCTTTATCTCTAAAAGCCCTCATAAATAAAGGAAAAAAGTTTTCAATTATGTATTTTGAAGAGTTTCCAAAAGTTCAACACAACTTGACACAGAAATTTCATAAGACAGCTGAAACACTATGTAAACCAGAACATGATTATCTAATCATAGATATTTTAGTATAATTCAGAGAAAGTCCTTCCAGCATTTTCTCTAGGATGAGCAAACAACTGAATAAAATACAAGCATTGACACAAAGGAACAAGCATTTTACAAGCAGTAGTGGCAGTTTGTGTATGCTGAGTTTGTGAGCAGTAACACCTGTCAGTTAAGCAAAACATCGATCAAGATCAAAACCTTCCACAAGAACAGAACTGTGACAAAGGAGGACCATCATAAGCAAAATAAAGCAGGTCTCCCAGTTTTGCATCCCACACTCACCCTCTTGTTTCATTTAATCTTTAAAAACCACTTTTTTTCTCACAAATCGAAATTTTGATTTTCAAGTTAAAACAAAGGCTGACAGCATCCCCAGGGAAGTGGGAAGAACACCTATAGAAAACAAAGTCTGCTCAGAATACACATTGCTCTGCCAGGCTCATGCGACCAGCTCTCAGGAACGCTGGCACTGCTCAAGTTATTCACGCGAAATAAACAAGAATCCTGGAAACAAGAAAATAACATGAAGTGCAAAGCACTAATGCTGCTACTCCAAAGCTATAACAGTGTATTTGTATTTAACTGCATTGCAAGAGAACACCAGTCCCAGCAAAAATTCAGAGCAGCAAGTGAAGGCACTAAGCCATCACTCTCTAGCTAGGATGGGATTCTGGAAAAGAAGTGCCTAGAAGTCCAGTGACATCATCTGCCCTTCCTAATCTAACCTCTGTGGCTAAGAGAAGAAATTCCTAAACATGAATACAAAACAGGATCAAAAGCATACCAAATATACAAAGAATATTTAAAGATTACACACTTCACTCTTTCACAAAACACCTTCTCAGATGCTCTTGCCTTGTACGAGCCTTTTTTATATTTTTAATTATTGCTTTTCACATTTTCTTAGGTCTTCTTTCCCATTCATATCTTGTAAACTCAGAAAGCACAATGAATTCTAAATTGAACTGACAGCAAGAACTAGAATTACAGAACAAGGGATGGGAAACTCAAAATGAGAATTTAATTTCAAATGAACTAAAGTAAATATACTTAATTTGTTATCTAACCACTTTGGCCTTCGCATTAAATGGAGACAACTGCTGTTGAAGAATCGTATAATAATAACAGAAGAGAAATACAAAAGAACTTTATTAAGTATATTTTTACTGACAATTTACTGTAGACTTAAATTTTGTTAGATCTCCTCAAAGTACTTCAAATAAATTATTTTTATTAATTATGTTTAAAATGTCATCATTTGCTTTTGCGGAAAAAATTATCTTGCCATTTTGTAAAAATATAACATTGAAATAAAGCATATAAAGAAGAAAAAACATACGTAGGTACATAAAATGAAATCATCTAATCACTGATGTACACAGAAGAAAAAACCAAATAATCACAGAAATGGATATTTCATTTTTTCCTCCCTTAATAAAGTAATAATAGCATCTGTGTATATGCTTTTTACCTCTAGTATCCTGTTAAAAGCAAGGTACTCACTAGGGCCAGAAAGAAACCTGAGACATCACATGAGGGAAAAAAAGTTTTTAAAACAGTTTTGTCATCTATAGTCACCATGTTTTAAACATACCTAATGTTTTCTGTTACTCAGAAAAAACAAGAATTCAGTGTACAATGAGAAGATTTGCCTCTCTCCAGGACCTACATTCTGTCAGTCCATGGAAAATTGAATCACAACATCTCAAAGTACACAAGTTTTAGGAAGGGCTTTACCAGCAAAATGAAAGCTTTGAAGTTCTCAGTCCCAAGAGAGCAGCATCAATCTCTTCCCTCTGCAGCAGCACTGGGCAGGCAGAGAAGCCTATTTCACTGCAGCTGTATTAGTAAACGAACTCAGGCTTGGATACTGTTAAATCTGGAAGCAAACCGATCAGATAACTTAAAAACATGTAAACAGAAAACATGAAACAAACAGAAGTGAAGCAATGCGGGTTATCAGCAACCCAACTCTTCCTGCCACAAACCGTAACTCTCAGCCCAACAGCGGCCATTTTCAAAAGTATCAAGATCCATTTTTTGCTCCCTCTTATCCATACCGGCAAGGACACCATATAAACATCAAGAAATTGGTTTTCAATCCCATTTCACACTACATTGTCCCTCTTCTTTTCCTTCTTCCTTGACATCCTTTTAGGTAAATAAGATCTTTTAATTCATTCCTGGAACTGCCAGAAAATGAAAAAAATCAAAAAATTCAGCTTATGAACATAGAGAAAAAATCTCATCTAAGTACAAGCTTCCACACTAGTCTGCTACAGAACTTATTACCCTGTAGCTGAAAGAGGCTATGAGCCATTCTAAAAGAATGGCTCTATGAGCCATTCTAAAAGTCCAAAGCGGTGGGAAAGAAAACAACAACAAAACCAACCAACAACAAAAAGAACACAAACAAGCCTAATTTTTTCCTTTTTTTTCCCCATAAAAATCATATAAGATTATAACTTTAAATTATGCCAAGGCTATTAATGTATCTCTACTGCTTTCTTTCGTGTTCGTATACAGCAAGAAAAAAAATCTGCTGAAACTGCTCGGCATCATCCAAATTCAATAAAACAACACTATCTCTAACTGTAAATGCATCACTAAGGTAAATGAATGCATAATTGAAGAGTACTAATCACTCTTTAATTAAATGCTGAAATCACTAAGAAAGAATACAGCCTTGGTGATTAAAGCTCAATTTTTTGGGATGTCCAGAGTTAACAGAAATAGAAAGAGAGATTACTACTCATGCATTCAAAGTTTTTACAATGATTATTACCATTTAGCAGGAAAACATATTTTCCAAATTTTGAAAAATTGGCTTGATATTTTGCTAACCTATTACAAAAAACACATTTGCCACCTATAGACTATGCCCAAGTATACCATATTTCCATCACGACTTAACTACAAAACTCCACTCTTATGCTAAGTTCTCATAAATGGCTTCTTGCAGCTGAGCTCATCTTGGCTGCTTTTACTGCATCTATACTGTATGATGCTTCTGACTCAGAAATTAATTAGTTATTGTTAGAGAACATCAGACTCCATTTTAGCATCCTCTTAGCAGAAACCAATTTTTCATTCACAGAACTTATTTATTCTACTTCTGAACAAACAGTGTATAAAGAGGAACTGGGACAAAAGTACAACTCTTACATAAAGCTTCTAAACAGAATAACAACATCCCCAAAATGAGTGCATTTTGATTATTTCATTGTGTGATTTCAATCCTGAAAATTTTCAGCATCCAAAAACAAGTTAATACAGGTGCACTTGAGATTATACAAAATTGTTAGCTCGCCAACAGAAAGGGAAACTATCATATGCTACTAAAATAAATATTGGACAGCTTCACCTCAAACATTCTTGTAACTATTTTGTTCCAACTCTTCTTAAAAGAGCTCATAAGTTACTGCAAAAAAATTTAAAACAGCACCTAAGCCTTGAAAGGATACTGTCAACTAATTTAAATTTCACATTAAATTTCCGGTTTTACCTAGAATTGATTCGATTATATGCAAGAACAGAACAAGAAATTCCATAAACCTGGTATCACTTTCTATGTGATCTATTCTCTTCCTAGCTACACTCCACCATTTTCTTAATGGGACAGAAATAAATATCTTTACAATACAAAGAAAAAAGAAACAAGTACAGCAACCAAAATAATGTTCATCCACTGCATCAATTTGACAGCAAGTCTAAAATAAACCCCAGCATTCTTTTAATAGTAAGTTTAGGACTCACTGGTTTCTTCATGTAGGGTAAGTAAAGAAACAGCTAAATTTATCTTCATTTTGATTTGTTTGGCTTTAAATTACAACAAAGAAAACATTAAACCCCACAAAAGCAGTGCTGGCTGTCAGTAGAATGAACTATTTTATACTGTAAAGAAAGTTTAAAAAAAATTTTAAAAGAAAACACATTTAGGGACATATGAAAGAACTCCCAAACACCTGCCTCCACATAATTTGTTCGTGAACACAGTTCAGTAATGAAGACCCCTCTGAGACAAACTTTCTGTAAAGACTGAATTTTCAGTCACTTGTTTTGGTTTTTTGTGGGTGTTTTGGTTTGTTGTTGAGTTTTTTTGTTGTTGTTGTTTTTTTTTAATAGAATTTAGCTTCAGTTCAAAACTCTTTTGTTCACTTAACCAGAAAAGTATTTTCTCTACACACCTTTGGTACAGTTCAATTTAACCAAATACATTTTTTTTTTTTTAATTTCCCCTAAAAGCACTATGCAGCACCACAGACAGGTGAATCTGTTCACACAAGAGACTCCACTTCAACACCAGTTTTAGACAGAAAAAGCCATCATTGTTGGATATGGCAATACACACCAGAGAAAGTAAACAGAGAGTTCAACTACAAACACACAGTCCAACGCCACAAGCACCACAACTTTATCATAGCACTTGAAATAATGGGAGAATCTCAGTTGTTAGTCAGGTGAAATATCCACTCAGAAAAAAATACTCATGATGGTCCCTCCCACAGCATGAAAACCTATCTAACAGCAAGCAAATACAAAGAACAAAATTACTTCCTTAATTTTTTTTTTATTTTAAAATATAAATCAGGGGTGCCTGACTTGTGACTTCTGAAATTTTAGACACACACAGGAATAATTATTCAAATTCAATTATTTTATTATTTGCTTTATTTATACATATATAAACAAACAGATGTAATTTCAGTGTAAAAACTGCCTTTTCAGGCTTTATGAGATTTTTTATATTAGGCATATTATCATATGATTTGAAGCTATAATATAGCCAGATGGGGGCCAGATTCAGTGTCAAATGCCCAAAACTAGTCCCTTAGGTGAACAGCACTGCTGGCACTTGGTGGCTTTTTGTTGATAAAGTTTTTAATACTCTAAACTGAATATTTATCATTTCAGATATCAGGGAAAGATTCTAATGCTGAATGCTTTTAAGAATGACAATGTTATGGGATCTCTTAAGTCTCTAAATGCAATCTAGACACCTAAAACTACATACTATTTGAACCATTTTCCTTATTCTCTGATGAAATGTCTCTCGGTCAGTTCTTTTGACATCTTTAAAGGATACTTCCTAAGTTTTCCACTTAACACACAGTTCATAATTTTTTTCATAAATCTTCAAAGTTAGGGGACAGTACAGTCCCAAAATTGTGTACATACAGAACTGCACACTAAAGCCAAATTACACAAAATATTTATCTGAATCTTTCCATTACACAGCAACACTGCTGCACATGTACATTCCAATTTTGCAGGATGGGGCGATTTACCTCTACATAGTTGTCTAATTCTTTGCATATCCACATTCGCACTTATGCTGGCCTCCTCCACAACCAGCACCACCACACTGGTGCCATCCTTCAAGACGCTGAACAGCTCCAATAAGCACAGTGAGGGTTAACAATAACACTCGCTGATGAGTCCTAACCCCTTTGCACAGGATCATTCACAGAAACCTCCCTCAGCCCACATTTATTACTTTTTGCCTCCTGTTCCAGCAGGTGATTAAAACAGAAGAGCTGCTGCTGTGCTCACCTGACAGTGACAGCACACAGCCAGAGAGGACCGGGCTGTGCCACGCCGGTACTTTGCATGTGCACTCTAAGCCACTCTTTAAATCATTTCACACACTGCAATGTCAGCGTGGACAACCACTGCCAGAACATGACACAGAATCCCCCAAGTCAGCCACAGGTTCGGGTAATCATGACCTCTCTTTTTACAATATAAATGCATAATTTCCGTACCACTCTCTGATGAAGGGACTACCATCTTAAAAAGAGGAAACAATTACAGTCATTAGAATTTCACCCAAGCGTGAGATCTAATCTCAGGCCATGGTCTTGCCAATGACTGTGGGGGTCTCAATGGAGACAAAATTGCTCTGTGGGAGAAAAAAATGCCTTGACGATGACATTACTCAGCAAGAGAGACTGAGCTTTGTCTTCCATCCAACAGCACAGTTAAATACAAGGAAACTATTTTCCCTCCCCCTCTTCTTGATCCTAAAAAAGAAAGCTACAATTTTCTTTTTCTCTCTGAAATGCAGTTTTTGCCTACTTTGGAAAACTTTCTTCCCCAAAGCAATACTACTGAAAGACTAGTTTTTAATATAAAAGAAGTAAATTTAAGCATGAATAAACATCTAGGACAAAAAAAAAAATTCCTATGCCTATCCTTATTAATATCATAGGATAGTTCTTTCAACAACTTTCAAACACTTCTATAGCTTTTTTTTTTTTTACCCAACAGGTTCTTCACAACCATTTCAAATTTTACATATACAGGGGAATCATATCTAAAGTATGTTCACCTGCTCTACAATGCATTTAATGGAAACAAGACAGATAAAACTTGGCTGAAAAAAAAATAAGGCAAAGTTTAGTAACTAAAAAGAGCTCCTGAGATCCAAGAATACCAGTTTACTCTCATATGCCAATCATATGTTGCATCCCAAATTAGACAGTAAAGAAAGGAAAACATAAGCACTAAAGACAAGAAAGTGGTACAGGTAACTGTATTAAATTCATTTTTGCAGTACTGCAGGAAAAAACAGATCTGCAGTGGACAAAAGAGTCATCATCATCATCACTCCTTCTATAAGATAAAGTAAAAAAGGAGATTTTCAACAAAACCATAAGCCTAAATGAATCATCTCTTCTCCAGAGCCTGAGATGAGGCAGCCTGGATTCTTACCCAGATGAACGTCTATAAATTTCAAAATTCAAACCTCAATTTTTATTCCCCTTTACCTCCATGATGCTCCTGAATATAATTTCCTTATTTTTATTTAAGCTACCCTATCTATTCCATTTCCTCTCCTTCTGCTGTTACATTAAACATAAATATATATTTATTATTGTTTGTCTGGTCCCAACTACTCCTAGTGCTGGTAATGCTGATAATTACAATCTAATGTAGGATTAATCTGCCTAAATTTGAAACAGAGATTGTAATTCAGTTTGGAAGCCAACACTAACCATTTCATGTTCTCTTCAAGAGATTAGATAAACTGCGCAAGAACATTTTGGAAAATGATTTATAAGGAGATGAGAAATAAGAATAATTGGTATTTACTTAGCCTGCAACACTTTCTGGAAGCAAATAGTTTAAAGGAAGCACTTCAGAATAGCTACCTAATGTAAATTTTACAGATACCACAAGGAATATTTTCTCACAGAATGCACTGTGTCTCTGCAATCCTAGCTATCGTATGAGCTGTTCAAGTCTTCCTGCTGAAGCTCACACTCAGTTTTACCCCATTATGAGCTGTGACCCACAGAACACAACACGTTCAAGAATCCAACTGGAAATTACCACTGCAAACACGTGTCCTTGCTCTTTAGCTTGGCAGGCCATCTTTATGGTTCCAAGACAGAAAACAATTCACTGTCACGAGGAAACACAACTTTTTATTACACTTAACAGATTTCAGCAATGACAGTGTGCAGGTCTGGTTTCCTCACTTAGTGAGATGTGTTACACATCTGCTTTACAATTATAGCCTCAGTTTTTCCATCTGCATTTTTGTTTTTCTAGGGGTACTCATAAATAGTACTTTACAACAGCCAGGCAAAAAACATGTATTACTTTAAGTACAAAAAGAACCAAAACAAATATATTAAGGAAATTCAGTTCATGGTTCCATCAAGCTAACTAGCTATTAAAAATTAGTTTATACATAAGCAATATATCATTCTGCTTATATCTAGCATCTACTAATTGCAGACAATTCTAAATCAAGATGCAACCTTATATGCACCTAAATACAGTGCAACCTTATAAGGCTGGTTTGTCGATTAGCAGACCACTGAGTTGCCAAATTGTACTATTTAGCAAGCAAGCATATCCCTCATGAGTAAAAATGCTACTTTGAAAAATGTGCTTTAAATTTACTTTGACAAGGGTGATTTTAACTATAAATATGCTTCATGTTTTACCATAAGTTGTTCTAGATTTTATGCAGTTATTTAAAATACTTCACTACATTAGCTGATATTTTAAAGCATCTAAAAATTGATTAACAAAGCTCCTCTGCTCTTCCAAACAGCTTACAAATTAATTTAAAGCAAGAATAAACATGAAGCAAAAGTGAAAAGTGGCTATTTGACGAATGTTTGCACACAGTATGCTGGAACAAAGAAATTCTGTTTTTAAACTAATAGGAAAAATGATCAAACAGACTTGAACAGCACCACTACAGTGCTTGGTTATTAAGTTCCTGAGAAGCTGTCATGGTTTTGTGTCAAATAGAGTCAAGTAGCACCGTTTTGTTGTACACAAGCGAACACAACCACTCAGAAACTTTGTAGAAAAATTGTCATATATTAGCAAGGGCCAATTTCACATTCAAACAAGTTTCAATAAAACCACTCCTGGTTAAAATCTACACTTAAGATTGAGAATTTCATTATAAATCACATCTTCCAAACAAGAAATGCACTATTATTTTTATTTTTTAAACTCCACACAGAAACCAGAACACTTCTGACAAGGTTCTAAGAAGCAGCAGAAGAGAATGTGATTATTCGGTATAACTTTTGATATCAGGAGACAGTGGATCTCTTGCTCCTTGTAAGCTACTTGACCCAGAAAATGAACAGAAGACTCCTCCTGCTTTGGCCTCTAATATTGCCTAAGAGTTGTGTAAGTTTAGGAAGTTGTAGAATGTGTAACTTTAACAGGGAAATCAGCTTCAAGTCAAAATTGTGGAAAAGGGTATAGAAGAGAAATAATAGCAGCAGTCCCACTGTTGCATCACTCACAAAACCCACAGAAACAAGAAGCAATGCAATACATAGAAAGTTAGAGCCATTAGAGTTATGATACAGACAGGTAAAAACTCCACAAGACCCATACTTTAAAGTACTCTGATACACCGCCCCAAGTTTCGTTTTACCCGATATCATACAACAAATCCTGTTTCACACAGTAGTGGTTCAAAGCAGATTTAGCATAACTAGCTTCTTTTATCCAGTTATTAAAAGACATGGGGAAATGGGGAAGGAAATAAAAGACTTTTGTACACTAAATTCCATGATTCCCACATCAAACCAGTTGCTTTTTCTCACCTGTTACCTGCGTCTCATGTCATGTGTAAGAAAACACCCCATATGTTTTCATTGCTGAAGGTATAAAAAGCACAACCCAAATTATAGATGAAGTAAGACTAACCCTCCTTAAAACACAGAGGCTGTTTTCTTTAAGAACGAGAAAATTAACCCAGAGTTGTGTTCCAAATCGTCTACTTAATTCTGTTTCGATTCACAGTGAGGTCACTCCCCCATGCTGACCTGTTACCCTGAGTACTTATCCCTAAGATCCTACACTGTAAGCAAACACTGCCCTCTTGTGCACTGCAACATTCAGGAGGCAAAGTTCCATTTCGGGGGTTGTGGAGACCACACAACAAAATTTTTATACTGGTTGCCTTTCTTCATGCATAGCTCCTTAATTAAAAAAAAGTGGCTTTCGTTTTAAAAGGTCAATAAAGATACTCCTTCGTGTTGTCAGACAAGTATCTGGCACCAGCCAAATTACAGTGACTAAAAAAATGACACTGTTTCAATTTCATTTATGGAAACAAAAGTTTATTTGAAATTTTAATACAAAGCAGTGTCAGCAATTCACAAGCATCATGAACCCAAAGAGTCTAACAGGTTTTAGAAAACATTCCCACTAGTGCTAGTTGAAGTCCCTTAATCCCCAAGTACTTCCATAACATTAACCACTACATCAAGGTTTGTGGATAGGAATTACACCACACAAGAGTTGTATGTTAATTTTTTTCCACCAGAACAGACTTCATTATGTTACCCTCATTTCAAGCTGACAGCCAAAGATCTCAAGACTCTAGTGACTTCTTTCTGACTAGAATGATATCCACAAAACACACGGCACTCTTTCCCTCCAGAGGCTTCCCTCCATTCAACATCTGTACTCAACAGCAAGACATCCACATATACATCTACAACTATAAAACTCTACTTGCTCACTCATCTAGAATAGAAAAAAAACCAAGAACTGTCACATCTTCACAAAGGTCTCAACAAACAAAAGCTCACATCAACAGAAGAGTGTTTTCATTGTAGTCATGCAAAGGTAACTCTAAGTTTACAAATTCTCTTAAAAGCTTATAACAAACTCAGCAAAACAACCAATCTGTGATAAAAAGTTGGGGGGGGTTGTGATAGGTTAATCTTACAAATAATGTGCATCTGACTGAATTTGAATGCTGGTAGCAAGACCACATTTCCATTGATCTCTCAAGCCTGTTTTCATTGTATTCATGTGCATCAGCAAGTCATGCTTTTGCTATGCTCATTTCCCCCTCTCCAAGCTCTAGTGAAAGTTCAAAAGTCTTGGCCCCTCCAATGTATCAGGTATGAATTAATACTCTTCCTTAGCCGAACACAGCAGCAAAGTGGAAACAGACACTTGCAAGGCAGTCTTCTTTGAAAGGAACTGCAGGAACAAACAGTGACAATGAAATTCTAGTTATAAAGTAAAAAGGTCAAAGGTTCAGAAAGGCATAAGGATTACAAAACTACAAGTGTGTCAGAGTTCCCCCCCGCCCAGGTTTAAACGACGAGGGTCAAGCAGTAGCTTTCCCAGTAAAACCCTATAAGGGTACACTGTCCTTTGAACCTCATAGGAAAAAAAAAAAAGGGGGGGGGGGGGGGAGAATTTTCTGATTTAGAAGTTATTTTAAGAACCATCTAGAAATCAAAGAGATAAAGGTCATCTGACAACAGCTCACCTAAAGCAAACACTCAGTATCCCTTGGCTGCCTGTGTGGGGGAAGCTGGGATGAGGTAATCGTGTTCTCCGGTATTAGTGTGCTGACCCTTTGTAGGGCATGAAATTAACTATCAGCAAGGAAAAAATCTGCTACTGCTTAAACTACTTTGCTACGCAAAGTAGTCTTAAAATGGAATATGGGGATTGAATTTCGTCTGGCAGATTAACTTGTCTAACCTCTCTGCAGGCATCCCTTCCTGCTGAACTCATTTGAGGAACTCTTCCAGACCCTACTGGCTCATAGGTCAGTGACAAACAAACGTAAAAGCAACTCTTATTTTATTTCAACGACATTAACATCAGCTTTGTGGAAGATCAGGAGTTGAACATTAAGTTGAAGCTTAAAAAACCCCACAGTGCTGTGACAGAAACTACCCCATCTCAGCATGAAATTTTATCCAAAATACCACCCTAAATCTCTACAGCAACAGAAGAATGCAGTAATGACAAAAATATCAGTTCTGCATCTTGCAGTCATTCCTTCAGTGTACAAACCAAGTGCAAGGCTGATGTGGGTGCTTCTTACTACTTGGGACAAGATAAGAATTGGCTCTTAAGGTTCAAATACTCAGGTTTGTTTGCACTCCTTAGCAAGTCAGACACAAATGGCTGTAAATAGTGGTTCTGTTGTCCTGCTTGAGACAAGATCTTGTTAAACCACAGGGAAGGTCTGAAATTGTGTTTTAAAATAAATAGTTCTGTTCTTATTGTTTGAAAGAGTAAGACAGAAATACATAGCATGGTCCAAGCCACACAGCTACCCACAATAACTTAATGCCCTCCTGCCAGAAGGAAGATATGTAAGAGCCTTAGAAGAACATAAATCAGTATAGTTTGAATACAAGTAAAAGGCATGATGAAGTACGCCAAGTGACTTAATTATTCCATTCCAACCTTGACCATCACGTTCCAGCTAAAACTTAAACAAAACATCTTGGGTGAAACTGCTTACAACATTTCTAATTCCCAGCATGCAGCTAAAAAAAAAAAAAAACAAAAAAAAAACCCAAAAAAAACCCACAAAACAAAACACTTTTGATTTAACATTCAATAAGTTTTGTTTTCAAGGACAACCTGTGCAAGTGTAGCCACACAGAATGAAATATTACTTCTATTTTTCATTCCATTTGGTTACTGCTCAAATATTCTGCATTCATTTAATCCTAAGGTATTGTGTCTGAACAAGCATCTTGTGAATGACTGTAAGAAGTATTCATAAGGTCAAGCACTACCTGACACAGCATGACAAAAATGCAATACCAGATTCTGACATGAAAAAATCCACTTCAGGAATTAGCTACATACAGAAATATGTTAAAGCGTGGTAAACAGTAACATTTAATCTGTGAGATTTATCAGCTTTGTACAGCAAAGGAATTAACCCTTAGAAGCACTCCGGGAGCACAGAAAAGATTACAGTTACGAGAGAGAGAACCTTGGACACCACTGGTAAAAATGGCACTTCAGAAGAGAAGAGCCAGAAAGTGACTCCTCAGAAGGAAATCCCTGAGTTCCTCATCTCATGGGATACCTGAGTGAACAATGCTGGTGCTACCCAGCCACAGCAGAAAGTGTTTTCATGAGCTGGGATTACTCAGGGGGAAGCCAACCAGTTTATCCCACCTTCAATGGAAAAAAAGAGAACTGCGAACAACAAGATGCAATAACATTTTCACAGCAGTAACCTCTCCTGCAAACCCTGCATGCACATGACTAACAGAGTTCTGAAGCAGCCCTCTCATCTCTGCTGTCAGTCCACCTTCGGAATCCTCACATCCAGCCCCCTTGCCCACAGGCATCCTACTTCTGGATTTTCCTGCAGATCAACTTCCACCTACAGCTACCCCAGGATTTGAATTCAGAACATTGATATTTTAAAGAGGTATGTGGAATCTGAGGTGCAAATAAACATAGGAAGATAAAGTACTTTGCACTTAGGTCTTATTGAAAAAGACCTATATAGAGAGGAAACATGTAGTAACAGGGAAATCACAGATTCCATCAAAAAGAAAAGGGTAGTGGTATTTCTGATTGCAAAGAAAATGTTTGGAACAGTGAACCCTTAGTGCTTAGTGACAAGGAAGTAGATGAAAATAACTCAAATTTTTCAAGTAGCATTATCTGGGAGGACTCACTTCCCATTCCTGAAGTGGTGAAAAAGTTGGCATTATTGAAACGCACATGAACACCAAAGAATGTATCCTGTTACACAAGACATGCTACACTTCAGTTTGAGTTTCACCAAACCTGTAAGCACCTAAACAGTCCCACAGATGCAGATTAGGTTTTATCATCAAGGTTTCACCTTTCAAACTTGGTAGTAGAAAAAAATCCACTATCAAGATACATCTATGTTATCAAGCAAAAAACTGAAGTTCCTAATCCATTAAACTATTAACACAATACTGCATTTTCTCTACAACCCTTTCTTAACAAACAGAATTGCTGTAAGTCACACTAATCAACTGTTTTACTTCAGTAAAATACATAACCTGGTATAACTGGAACTAAGCAAGTTTGATGTGCTTATGTGTCTGAGTTACCATCTGTAAAGAATTCTTTTTGCTGGGAATAAAACTCTATTGTCATCTCATCCTGTCCATGCCTCCCTTCTCCCTGAGAGGTCCATCAATAAGCAAATCTGAATAACTTAGCTGATGTGGACAACTGTAACTAAATCGTTTGAAGATCTTCATAAAAATAACAGAAAGCAATGAGAAGTCTGTGTATTAAATCACCACCCCAGATAAGTGTTAAAGTTATTGAAAACCAAAACTGGTTAAAGCTGATTTTCAAGTTTTCCCATGTCCTCTTCATGAGAAAGTTTACACCATTCAGATTAGTTGCTTCTGGCAGAAAGGAGTGTCTGACTACAAATGACTCTTCAGAACATTCAAGAAACATCTGCCGAAGTCAACTTCGTGCTTCAGAAGATAATCAGGTGCTTATAATTACTAAAGAATTATAAGTGATTGTCAAGTACAAGAGACGACTACAAGACCACAAGTTTCTGGAATTAAACACACAGCCAACTCCTCCCTTGCAGCTGTGGAGCACACACTCATGACAGCATTTTATTGCTGGTGAAATCGACAAATAAGTAAATATTTATTATCCTACCCACAAGATGCACAACTTACAAATAACACAACTGTTCAAAAGGAGGTTAAATTCCTACATCATGACAAGTAACTCAGCTGAACCTCAGTCTAGCCAAGAAACACTGTCTTACAAAACTTCCACCAAGTTGTCATTAAAGAGACACAGCCAGAGGAAGCACAGAGGAACTGAGCTTGCAGGCTGAACCCCGCAGTTTCATCAACCTGTGACTACTTTAAACTCCTGCAGCTGTGACCCCATCATATCCTTAGTCAAGCACCGACCACCTCTTACGCTCTTAAGAAGAGATGAAAGGGGGAGACAGAACAAGAACTAATTTAAAATGAATCTTAATGCAAACCAAATTAACCTTCTGATATCACCTATGAAGACTAAAACGAAAAGTTACCAAAATCCACGAAATTATTTCTAAGCCTAAAATTATCATGTTACAACTGCCTGATCCTCCAAGACAACATGGGCATGTCTAGCAACTATATCACAGCTCTCAACTTACAGGAAACAACAAACTCTGACAGCTTTAACAGGCAAGAAAATAGACATTTATAGGGCTCTTCTGTGCCATTAGTAAGGCCTCCTTACACAAAAAATAAAACTTTTTTTCCGATAGGTGTAAGAAACCTGAGTGTACCTGACCATCCAAACAACACCGTAAGAACTCACATGTAAAAGTGCTTTTCAATGAGCACTGGTTTTTATTTGAAGAGCAGCTACGAAGAAGCGTAGCAAAGTCATAGGTCCGTGAAAAACCTGACAGCCCTCGTCCTCTAGGTTTAGGCACAGCCGGAGACCCCGACTCCCAGCGGCCCCGCTCCCACCACGGGCACGGGCGGGCACAGCCCTGCGGGACGCGGACCCCGACGAGGGCTGGACCACCCCGGGACGCACGGCAGCCACCGGGGCGGGCTCCCCTGCGCCCCCCTTACCGCCGATGATGGTGCGGATGAGGGAGGCGTGCCCCGGGCAGTCGACCAGGGTGAACTGGAGCTCGCCGGGCCCCGGGCCCAGCTGCGGCGGCAGCGCGGTGCGCAGGCAGGAGAAGCCCAGGTCCAGCGTGATGCCCCGCGCGCGGCTCTGCGGCGCCCGGTCGAAGGCGGCGGTAGAGCCGGTGGTGCTGAGAGCCCGCGCCAGCGCCGTCTTCCCGCTGTCGATGTGGCCCAACACTCCCACGTTCACGTTGAGGACACGGGCGGCCATGGCGGCGCTGCGCTCACTGGGTCCGTCCCCACAGCGCCCCTGCGGCAACGCGGGCCCCGCCGCCGCCGTTCCGCCCGCCGGGGGCCCGTGGGCAAGGGAGACCCGGCAGGGCGAGAGCTAGGCAGAGCCAGCACCGGGCTGCTCGCAGCCAGCGCGGGTCGTCCGCTCTGCGGTCGGCGATGAGAACCACCGCAGCTCTCTGCCCTGCGCTGCCCCTACCAGGCACCCCCTGCAAGGAGAGGCAATTTCAGAGTGTTACTCGAAGGCAGCTGCGCCCCCTCCGGTGTGTGCCCGGCCTGAGGGAGGGCTGGGAGCCAGCAGCCCGTGGAAGGGCTGCTGTATTTGCCCTGAGCCTCCGCGTCTTCGCTCGCGTCTCGCCCACGCTAATCAGATACTGCAGGGCTGCTTGAACCCGCTCACGATCACATCACCCCCTCCATTCTGCCCCCAAGCAAACCCCGATGCTGCTGGAACTGTGGTGACCAGGTTTGATTTGAGAGTCACATGCACATTGCAAACCCACGTGAAGAAGCAGGTCACGTTTGGATCATTTACTCTCTTTACACTTAATAAATTCTAGGCTTGCATAATTCATTTTCCTGTAAAGAGATATTTAAGTTAGGTAAGAAGCTGCTTTAAAAGTCATATCCTTAATGAATTAAGAATCCAAGATTATTAACAGCGATCAACAGCTCTCTTGGAAACCGACCACCACCAAAACCGACAACAAGCAGGTGAACATTGGAGAGGCCTGAGGGCATTTCAGAGGCTAAGGGCATGATTCCACCACTGATTTAAGTCATTTCACTTTACTGATAAGCCAGGGAGCTAAATGCTCTACAGGATAAAGCTTAACACATGTGCTCAGCATTTCAATAGCAACTATGGAGCCCAAAGTACCTCTTCAAATGATTACAACTCTTTACAAGGCAAGAAACCAAGACTGTCATGGACTTACCACAAGTGTCAAAGTAGACTAGACTTATTCTGTATTCTAAAAGCTAGAATCCTCGCAGATATCCCTGTATCATATAACCTACCCTTTGCTTCTTTTCTTTTAGCATTATTATTCGATGAGTTCAAAAGGAAGAGGTGGGAAAGGGTCTGATTCTCAACCAGAAAAGTAATAGGACAGCCGTGGCTGAGCTGGTCCAAGCCAGATAGCTGCAAGTTTTCCAGGGAGAGAGGTCTCGCTAGAGACAGCCTTCCAGGGGTCTGGGCAGTCAGCTCTGGCAGCCAAGTACCTCAGCAAGGGACAGCCAGCGGCTGTAGTGATTTCAGCTCTGTGCATTGTTTCAGCTCTTAGTGACTCCAGATCTTGCCTTGCAAGGTTGCTCTTGGCCGACACAGGGACAGAGAGACAGGAGAACCCGTGTAGCAGTCCCACAGGGTAGCCTTTATTATCCAGCACCCTGCAAAGGGTACCACAGACAGCTACTCTGCCCCTCTACAGGATTGCCAGCTGGGTANCTACAGAAAAGGCAGTATCGAGAAGTCCTCCCAAAACATCTAAAATAACAGCTATCTTTCAACGAACCTTGACAGTGTAGAAAGGTCTAAAACTTTCTACAGCTCTTGAGAAAACTGGCAATTAGGTCAAGGAGGGCTCATTTCAATACTCACAGTATAAGAGGCCACAGCAGGGCTCACATGAGATCCATTTTGGCCTGACAGCTTAACAAAGAGATGCATTTTGCTCAGACAGAATTTAGAGGGATACTGCATAGAATTTATGGGATGAAAAAAAATATAGTTCTTTCTGTTAAGGATAGCTAAGGAAGGAAGATAAAAATCCACAGGAAAATGGATTTCATTCCACTCTTCATGTAACAATAGTGGCCTTCCTTTTACTCCTGAGTGACCTGCAAGTAGATCATCAGGTAGAAATGGAGGTTTGGTTTTCTCCTTCAGACACAGACAAGATTTGCAACTTTCTAGATAGTGAAGCATTTACTATTCTGTAGAGGGAAGGAAAAAACTCAATGCCTACAACTTTGTTGTTACCACTGAGATCATACTTCCGTCCCCAAGGTTTTAGAGACTGTGGATCTGATTTTGCCACATATTACTTGAGGAAATCTTAGAGTGGACATAGTATGTGTGAAATTAATAACTTCAATCACCATTATCAAAGAAGAAATCTGATAAAGACACATAAGCACTTTTATTCAGCATTTAGAAAGGTCCATTTTGTTAGCTTACAAAGTTTTAGAATTAATTACAAATTTGGAAATTAAGCTGTGGCATTCAGTAGCTGTGGCAATTCAGTAGGCATTCACTCCTATTGTTTTGAAGAATAGAAAAATAATCAGCGTCTTTTGCAGGGAACAAAACAAGACATGACCACTAGCCCCACCACTCCCTACGCTTGCACGAAGGTCTTGGTATTACTAAGAGGGAGAGGGGAACCAGGCAAAATGAGATAATCTCAACTTCTCCAGATTTTTCTATATCCCTCACAAAATTTGTAGCATTTTCCTGTTTTCCGCTAAACTAACCATTCTCCATCCCAGTTGTCCTCTCCTGTATGGAATTTCTTCCTTAAAACGCGTTCACTTTAATTGCTAAAGTTTGTGGGCTCATGGGAGAAAAGGCAGGAAGTCAGACTTTTGGGATAGGGTAAAAATGTAAAGGTCATTCACACATTCACACACACATACTCTCACTCCAAAAATAATACACAGCATGTCCCACTGAAATTTGAATGCTTATGGGAAACTAGGCTACATCCTGTAACCTCAAACACTTAGTCTAGGAAAACAGCTCTCAAGTCTCCAGCTCCCACATCGGGTATCGCGTGACATCTGTGCCAAATAGAAGACCACAAACCAGGGGTAAAAGAAACGTTGGTAAAATGAGTTGATTAAACCTGGGGAATAAGAGTTCAGACTGTTAGTGACAGGTATTATTTTTTCTGATTAAAATATTAAATTTAATAGCTAAATAGCTAGCAAAATATTAAATTATACTCAAAGCATCCATAGAATGAGGGGGGCAGAATGGTTGCACAACCTACTTATGTTCCATCTGGTGGCCTGGACAAAGGAGGAAGAAGTAATGGTTTGAAATTGAATTATTTTATCCTCTATCTAATACATTAACTAGTCAAAAAATCACAGAAAATAATGTAAAAGTTGGGGGTTTATATTTCCTCATACTGATGTATCACAACACAAGATGCCAGCTATAAAAGATGATATACAATATGGAAGTTCAGTTCTAAACTTCCCAGTAGTTCCACTTGTACCCTGCTCTTCCTGGGGAATAAACAATCCTGTGTGGTGTAAAGGATTATTGTTTCTTTTCCCTCATCTTAATGTCCTCTTTTGCCCCTCTTTAACTGCAACTTAAGGACAATGCTCAAAGAACATATGGAATGAGTAAAACAATCAATACAAGGAGCAATGCCAAATCTGACACAGTTAAGTAATACCTGTGAGAAAGTAAGAGAGAGAAGCCAGCCTTACATTTATCCAGCAAACTATTTGTTACTTTTATTTCTATTGAGGTATCCTCTTCTACTACAAACACAAACCCAAATAATTTTAATCATGTTTTCTGCAGGTCAATATTAAAATTGTACCTTCATTATGGCAGCAAATTTTATTTACTTAACAGCAATGGTCAGTAGCAGACAGAAGTTTTAGGCTCTAAAATTTGAGTTTGAGACATCTTATTTCTGTAGACAAACACTTAACACTTTATCCACTTTCTTATTCACTTTAAGCAGGAAAAATCCCTAATTGGTATTTCCAAAGTTAAAGAACCTTATGTGGCATATCTGATTTTTATAGACATAGCACATTTCTATCCTTCCTGCAAGTTACAGTGAAGACTAACAGCAATTCTCTATTCCTACCATCTACATTCCTGTATATTGAATTTAACCAAAAATAAATAAGCAAATATTATTAAATAGATTTTGAAATGCCATAATCTCAAAATCAGGTCTTGTTGCAACATCAAGTAAGATAACATGGACCATATGTACAGGTTTCAGTCTAAGTTAACAAATTATTTTGTATTTCACCCTTTTGAAAAGGAGGGTCATACCTAGCCTGAACCCCTTGATAGCAACATCACTGCCTTCAGAGCTCTTACCAGACTTGTTAATTATTCTTCCAGGACTGGCAGAAACTTGAACTCTGACCAGACTTCGTCACAGCACTTGCGGCAGTTTAATGCACTGGAGAAATCAAAGTTGTATATTTGCTCTTTTACAAAAGAAAAAGTCTGCAGTTCAGTACCTATCAGGCATTTATATTCTGCGACTAATATGACCCTGAGACGATGTACACAGTCTAATGGCATACACACTTTTCTAATTATTTGAAGAATAGCTCATATTTGTTAGTCAAAAATTCTTAGCTGAACAGTTGTATAGCAGGATACCCTTACAAAGGTGTTGAACCACACATGTGTGCAATTATATTGTAATTACAGTTTTAAACTAAAGTATGTAAAGATAAGCTGACAGAACAATTAACAGAAAAAGAAAGCAACAATAAGCAAAGTCTTTTCTTTGCAAAATTATATTTATAACAAAACTAATGGAAGCTCTTCAACAAAGAGGGAATGAATAGCATGTATATGGTTCACTGGGCTTTTGTAAATTGAACTCCCATCCTCCCTAACACTGCTCTCCGAGCTTTTGCTTGTCGCAAGACTGCTTTTGCAATTCCCCTGGCAGTGCACAGGGAAAGCCAAGTTGGCATCAGTCCTGCCTCATACCACAGTAATCCACTGGCTTTAAACACTGCAGATACAGTGATGGTTTTATAATCACAGAAAACTCTATATATCCATGGGAAGAGTCCTCTGTCGCTTTTGTGGGAGAGATCACAATATCTACAAAGAGAATCATTGGAACTGCAGGTTCCCAGATCCCATCTAAAATTTCAGTGTGACCGACCTCCACATTACGTTTTTAAACCCCTCATAGAAGGTGCAGCAGAATTACCAGCAAACCATAGTTAGGAACTGTAACAGCCTAGAAGTTGCAGCATCACAGACATCAGAAACCTGGATGTTTCTGTGAGGCCATGAAACGACCTGCTGAGAAGCTGGAATATTTTTACCCATTTCAATTGCTCAAAGCTCATAAGGAATATGTGCTGTAGCTGCAGCATATGTCACAGCCTCAAATGCTTACAGGAAGGCTTTCAAGATGCAGAAAATAATCATTCTGGATTTTCACTGAACACTAAAAACGAGTGAGCAACACCGAGCACGTAACAGACCACCCGTTACTTTCCTTGTCAGGGGAGTTGGACTAGGTGGTCTCTTCCAACCTGAACGATTCTGTGACTCTTTGACAAAGTTTTAGAAAACATCCTTAGAAAGCCTCAGCTTATTTTTGTGAGATAAAGCGAGCCGAGGTTTTGATAAGGCTCTGCGCTCCTGGCGCACTGTCAGCGGCTGTGGGCAGGCAAGCGACAAGACACCGAGCCAGGGACACCCAGAACTCCCTCGGTAGCGGGGACAAACGCTGCCTCCAACGCCAAATCGGCTTATAGGAAGAAAGTGTTTATGGTGCTGCAGGGCCAAGAAACCTGCGAGCAAGAACGTGCTGGTTTCCCCTCGAGGAGGACTCCGCTCGCCTCTCCCCAAACCGCCCTTGCCGATTCAGAGAATCGCAGAACCATTTAGATTGGAAAACACCTCCGAGATCACGGAGTCCAGCCCATGACGGGTCACCACCTTCTGAACCAGACCCTGGCACCGAGTGCCACCTCCAGTGTTTCGCTGTGCACCGCCAAGGACACCGACTCCACCACCTCCCTCCTTCCCGGCCCTACTCCTCCGCAGCGCCCGCGCCAGCCCGGACCGTACACGCGCCGCACGCGGAAACGGGCGGGAGGACCCTAAAACCGTGAGCCCCTGCGCCTGACGGGCAGTCTTCGAGCCCAATGAGCGCCGAGAATGCCGTCATGGGGGCCAATGACGGGGCGGGGGCGGGGCGCGGCAGCGAGGTCTGGGAGCCCCGGTAACGCGCGGGCCGCGTGCGAGGAGCGCTGGGCGGCCGGGCCCCAACTGCCCCTGCCCTGCCCGGCCATGAAGATCGAGGAGGTGAAGAGCACCTCGAAGACCCAGCGCATCGCCGCCCACAGCCATGTCAAGGGGCTCGGGCTGGACGACAGCGGCGCCGCCAAGCCGGCGGGGGCCGGGCTCGTGGGGCAGGAGAATGCGCGGGAGGTGAGCGCAGGGCCGGGCCGGGGCGTCTGACAAGTCCCCGACAGCGAGTGGGAATCTTGCCTGGCTTTTTTCGTGTCACTGCTGCGGTATGAGACGCGGCGGGGGCTGTCGGGGCTGTATTTGCTCTGCTCCTGGGTCGCGCTAGGACTGTCTCCCGGGTGTCGGGCGTAGAAATTAGGGTGTTACAGGCAACGGAACCCACCAAAAGTCAACAGATTTGATGCAGATAGGGATTGGAGCATCCGTTTCAGTGCGATGGCCGGATAAAAGGCACAGATTGGTTTAGACCTTAAAGATCATCTCTCGTTCCAACCTCCCTGCCGTGGGTAGAGACACCTTCCACTGGACCAGGTTCGGAGCCCCATCCAACCTGGCCGTGAAAGAAGATCTGTAGCGGATCTGCGGCCCAAGCAGCGAAGATTAATTTCTTGCTTTACTTTCAAAAGCCTGTGTGTGGGACTGCGGGTGGGAAAAGGAGTCGGAGCTCACAGATAGAGTTTTGTTTGTGGTTTTTAATGTCTGTGCTAGATAAAATGTTTGTAGAAAGTACGTTTCTCTGATATTTTCATTCTTTTTGTGTGCATGAAATTGAAATCTTTACTTTTTGTAGGACCTGTTATTTCTAAATACATTGAGTAATGTTGGATCAAAAGATACTACGGCAATACTTTCGTTAACAGTATAAATACTTACTTAACTTATAGGCATGTGGGGTTATAGTGGAACTAATCAAAAGCAAAAAAATGGCTGGCAGAGCAGTGCTATTGGCAGGACCTCCTGGAACTGGCAAGGTACTATTTTTCTATTTTGTTACAAAATAAAGTATTTCCAAATCTATTTTAATTTGTTGTCAAAAGTAATTTAGGGTAGTGGTTACAAAATGTCTTCATATACCAGAATTTTTTTTCAGTCAATATATTGATGCAGTTCCCTACTTCATATTTTTACTTTTGTCATGTTGTTGGCACTGGCAGTACCCAGCGAGTTGTGTGTTCAGCATCTTTAATGTGAAACCACCTCTTGTAGGTTACTAAACACATAGGTAACAAGGGATATGAAAAAGTTTTAGAAGTTTTTATATTAAAAGCTTGGTTTACTTCCCCCACCTCCCCCCCGGGATATTTAAGGCTTTTTGCATCTCTATCAGCTGTCAAATTCAAATGCCCAGTATTGTGTCTTCAAGGTTTTTTAAAAGTTTTTGGCCAAGGTCACCTTTGTTGGAGGAGCATTGTTATATGTGAGAAGTATATGTCAGAATAATCTTACCATTAAATTGATACTTGATATATAGAAGGTGATATAATGAGGAAAGTTAACTTCGTGCAAAAAGAATTCTTTCTTAATTGTCTTCAAAATTAATGTCTGGGTTTTGTATTTGGTGTTGTTTTGTTTTGTTTTTTCTTTTTAAAGACTGCTTTGGCTTTAGCTATTGCTCAGGAACTGGGAAGCAAAGTTCCCTTTTGTCCTATGGTTGGAAGTGAGGTCTACTCCACTGAGATCAAGAAAACAGAAGTTCTAATGGAAAACTTCCGACGTGCGATTGGTAAGTTTCAGGAAAAGAAGAATTAAATGTTTGCATGATACTTACTTTGCTTTTCAGCAGTCATGACATTCTCAGGTTTTTATATGCTTATTTTCTTCAGTGCTGATCCTAATTTAGTGACTCTCTTTCACACTTAGTGGAGCCAAGTGTTCTGTATACAAACTGTAATTTAATTATTGTATTTTGGTTTATACTTCACCAAGTTCTTCTTTCATCCTCCAGATTCACCTCTCCATTTTGCCTGTGACTAAATAAAGCTGAAAGAAAAATTATTTCGTTTCTTACAGAGCTTAGCAGAAATACTTGTATACAAAAAAATGTTCCGCCTGTTTTTTGTTTTAGTGATTTCACCTTACTAAACAAGCAGTCTTAATCAGGGTCTCCCAAATGGCAGCATTCAGCTGACTTACTTTTCCAGCAAGCACAGCCAGCTAAAAAAACACTTTAACTTAATTCTTCTTAAACACTTTAACTTAATTGTCTTCCTCAATTCTACAGTGCATTTGCAAGTTTGATGTAAATTGGCTTAATTTCCAGCACAGCCTCAGTCATTATCTAAAATCTCTTACACAACTGCTGCTGACAGCTGGTAAATGCAAATAGGAGTGGCCCTTATTTGTGTGAGGATTCGCTAAAGAGAGCCCAGTTGATTTTAGTCCTGAACGTATTAACAGTAATTTTCCTGTTTCAGTACCAAGTTTCGTCTTGGACTTCATCTGGCTGCAGCAGGGTGAAGAAGTCTCTTCAGTTCTTCTGGTTACCATGCAGCTGGCAGGGCCTGGGGGAGGGAAGCCTCAGTAGTCTGCAAAATTTCCTTGATGTGATGAAGTTCCCTGTCAGAGATTTAGAAACCTGAACCAACGGGTGAAACCTATGCCATCCATGTTGTCAGTTCTAGAGATAGGAGAGATTTAACAGCCAGCTACATTGTTAGTTCCCTGCATTCCCTGAATGTCAATAGAGAGACACTTCTAAACAAATATTAGTGTTAATGAAGGGTGGAACTTCTTTTATTCGTTTCTGTTGAATTCCATGTCACATTTTCATAACACAGCCTTTATTGGATATTTTATGGGTGTAAAAAAAATTCCCTGAATTACTTTAAAGGACCAGTAACCACCATTTCTTGTAACAAAACAGTTTCCATTTGGGTTTTAATCTCCAGTAGGTTTTTAGGTTCCCTGCTTGGTAAAGAAATATTTTACAATGGTGCATTTAAAGAAAAAAAAAAAGATTCTGTGCAGTGTGGTTGGGTTTGGGTGCAAGGGAAGCTTCAGCTCACATGTCCATCAGTTCTTGAATGCTTACTCATTTAGGTTTTATTGAATTCTGTTTGTTGGTATGTCTCCTTGGTAGCAGGTTCTGTGTACATCATCGTTGCTCATATGCGTTTTGCTTTCAAGGGGTTAGGCACCTGAATTTTCAAAATTTTGGAGAGATGTTAACATCAAATTTTTTACTTAATGGTTGAGGTTTTTTTTCTTGGAAACTAGAGATTCTGACTGGTTTTGACCCATCACTTTATAAGAAAGTGGGAGTTACTCTGAGTTTACAGGGTTTTTATTGTTGTGAGTCTTGTAATAACAGACTTGACATAGTTTCATGGCCAAGTAGTGTTTGGGATGCAGTAGAGAGGTTATAATACGTAAGAAACATTTCCCATGAGTGGGAAATGAGGAGATTGAATTGTTGTATGGGTTAAAAGAAATTCAACCTGGGAGAGATTAATCCAGTATTGAGCCCATTAGCAGCAGGTGAGGATGATGATAGCAGCTAATGTTAAGAGCTCAGTTGCAGTAAAAATAACTGCTGCATTAACCACTTCAATGGTGTAACTGTTCCTCGTGTTGCCAAGTCATACCTGCCATGAGGCAAGTAAGCACTATTTAGCTCCACAGAGTGCTGTTGAACCAAACATGAAATAGCCCACAATTGCTGCCTTGGATTTTGTGTCTGATTTGGAACTAGATCTGTCTAAGAACTCTTCTGAGAATGAAGTTTGTAATTGACGCATACATATTAATTTGAAGTCAAAGCGGCAAGTTCAAAGCATCAATTACCTTTGTTCAGATCATGTTCATCTGTGAATATTTTCTACAGACCCATCTCTAAGAGCACATTAGACTGGATTAGAGGAAGGCTTCTGAAGCAAATCCCTGGGTTTGCCCTTGCTGACTTGGCTTTGACTTCTGTTATGAAATAGAATGAGCACATGAACTGGATTCTTTCCAGATGAAACAGAACTGGAACATTCATTGCATGCTTCAGCACCATACAAATCATACCCCAAACACAAACAGGCTGCCATGTTTGATAGCAGAGTAGAACTTTAAAGTTCTACTGGAAGTTTAAAAGCGAAGCAAAGAGAACAAGCAAACCTGGTCCAGTTTGTGGCAATAGCAGTTTCAATGTGCAGATTCCCATATTGCTTCACACTCATTTTATATGGTCCAGTGTGATGCAGCCTTGTCCAGGTCAGTTTTATAACCCAGGTTCATTAATTTCTGTCTGGTGTTTTGGCATACCTGAAAAACATTTCAAAAGTTACTGAAATTAACTTTTTACACAACTTTTTATGTCGTCTTAAGAGAAAGCAAACTTTTCTAAGCAAGAATTTGTCATGTTATAGCTGTTTCTCGCATTTCAGATCCTGGTCTGAATTTGGGCCCAGTAGAGGGAGATAGGCTCATATTTGTCAGTTCTTTATAGCCCCTATCAGCAGCTCAAAATTACTGCTGAAGTATCTGTTCTCTTTCAAAGCAAAATGAAAAGTTACGGAACAAGGAAAGGTTTATAAAGTCATAATATCGTCAGACTGGGCAGGATGACTTCCTTATATCTTGTTACAGCCCATTCATCATTTTTGGTATGGCATGTGTGTCTCATAACATAGTTTATAGAGTTTCTTCAGATGTGGATTCTTTGAACTTCGGTGTAGTCAGAATATACATAATTGTAGTGGTCGTGGTGATGATAGCAGGTTTGCTTTGAAACAGTCTGCTTGTAAATCTCTTCAACTCTAAATTATTTATCAATTAAAATAACCTAGTTAATTACAGTAGTTGTGACTAGAACAGAAGATAGTCAGATACTCTAATGATTGCTTGGCTGTCTGAAAAATAACAGTGAGGATGTAATTTTCAGCTATTTTGAAATAGTTTTAAATTTCCATTGTCACAGTTCCTGCTAAATTTTATCTAGCTCACCTTTTGCTATTATCTTGAGAAATATTTTAAATTATACATTAACCCTTTGGTAATTTTATGATGTTCTAGCACAATGCTTGTTAATGAATTTATATTCTATTTTTAATTCAGTTGCTGAAGTGTAGAGTTTTTTATTAAGTTACTTTTTTATCTTTTTGTTAACTTTGCAGGGCTTTTTTGATGGTCCAGAAATTGTGTAAAACTCATTGTTATATTAATGTCACTAATTTCAGAAGATGATCTGTGTTTCTGGCTTTAGCATAGGGGAGCAAATCAAGCAAATTCCCTCTCTGTGGGAAGGAAAAGAGACAGAGGATCCTAATGTTTGCTTCAAGAACTAATAAAAATGAATAGAAGAAAGTAATTTCTAAAAGTTTAATAAACTTCTTAGCAGGTCAGAACTTGGGCTGAGCTTTCATTCTGATTACAGGATGAATATTCTCACTTAATATTGAAGAAGAGAACAATAATTCATCTTTCTGCCTTTAAAAGATTGCCATGAAATGTAACACACCCTTATAATATGTTACATTTTGTTGACAGTAAAGCGGCATCCTAAGTGTATACTGGAACTATTTTAAACTATTTCTTTCAGGGTTGAGGATTAAAGAGACCAAGGAAGTTTATGAAGGAGAAGTCACAGAACTGACTCCCTGTGAGACTGAGAATCCTATGGGGGGATATGGCAAAACCATCAGCCATGTAATTATAGGACTCAAAACTGCAAAGGGAACAAAACAGTTGAAGGTATGTGTGGTAGTCTGAGATTTCCTTAAGTATTTTGGGTTCGCAGCTTCTATTTTTAGCACTTGTTATTTCTATTTCAAGCTCTTGATCCTGTCTCTGTCAAGCAGGGCTGCCAGGAGGCTGCTTTCTTTGGCTAGACAACTTTATCCTGTTTATCTGCTTTATGTAGAATAGTTAGATATTGGTCTTGTGTCCTACTAACTGAAATAGGAGATAAACCCATCATTGCTTGGTTAGCAGGTGCTGTTATTTCTCTGTTTGGCAGCACACACCTGTATGTCTTCAATGAGTTGAAAGTGAGGTTTATTAGGAAGAGATCCTGATGCAGTTTTGTAGATCACAGGAACCACAAAAAATGGGCTGAGTTTGCAGTTTGAACTTTGTTCTGTCTCAGTCTGTGATACACTCTGATCCTGGCTATAAATTAATGTTCATGGTAATAAACATAAGAGAAAAGCCTTGTATAGTTTTGTGCTCTTGATTGTCAGGAACCAAATTTTTGAGGATGGCTGTTGGAAATATTGCCTGTTTAAATATAAAGGGTTCTTACTGTCACATTTTTTCTTTCTACATGGAGTGTCATGCTCTAGTGAATATTTGATAGAGAACTGGAAATTGAGCTGGTGTTGCCAGCTCAGGCCCACTTTCCTTTTGTTTTCTTGTCTCCAATTTCCCTGTCAGGCTTCGAGAGAACTAAAAGCTGCCTTTGTTGTTAAGTATCATCTTTCATTTGTTCACTCTGAAAACAAGGAAATGAAGAGCAAAAGTGAATAAACAAGAGAAACAATGGCATCTAATATATTCCACACCCACTCTCCCACACAGAGCTCCACAGATGATAAAGACTCAAGAAATCAAGGAACATAATTCAGTGCTATAGCCAGATTTTTTATAAAAGTTTCCCTAGAAAGCTAGAGAACTACTGTTTCTTAGGTATAAATAACACCATTGTATTACTCAGAGGTATGTTTTGCAGCTGGTACCATTATCTTTCTGGGACTGTCACTTCCATTTGGATAGCAGGATTTTATTAAGACAGTAAGTTCTGTGCATCTTCTAGATTTATTTGCTATCCCTACACCAAATGTTATAGCTTTATAAAATCCTAGAGGTATTGTCAGGGTGAGTTACAGTTTAATTTTGTCTGATGGGAGTGAGCGTCTAACTGAATTTCTTTACCTGGATTACCATAACAATATGGAGCTGTTTTGATCAACTGTGCTGTTTGCTTGTCTCCAGCTGGACCCAAGCATTTTTGAAAGCTTACAGAAGGAGCGAGTGGAAACTGGTGATGTTATTTATATTGAAGCAAACAGTGGAGCTGTCAAGGTAAAAGAAAAGTTGTGTACTTTTATGCAGGTGTATGTTTTTTGCAGACCTTTCTCTGCCTTTGTCAGAAGGCTCTCTGATTTATTAACCTTAACTGCCATGATATGGTTACAGGGAAGTTTTGAAAAGAGCCCAGTGCTTTCCTTATCTGGAGAGAAAAGTCTCTTTTACACCCAAAGGATGTGGTAGTCTGGTTCACAGTTAAGGTCATCTGGCAAGGAAGCTATCACTGATGCTGTCTGGATGAGTTTTCTTTTCTGTAAGATCAAGGCATCTCTGAGGGAAGAGGGGAAGAACCAAACAACTTGAGTAATTTTCAGGCTGACATGTGCGGTGTATTTAATCTTTCTTTTATCGCTCTGATATTTTCTCCACAAGATATATACATGTAGAAGGGAATACTGCATTAGTTAGCATTCTTTTCATATCTGATTTAGAAAGCCGTGTATAGTGATACTTGCTGTTTAATGGATGAGCATAATATTTTCTATCTTATAATAAATCACCCACCTACAAAGGAGGTTCTCCCAATCTCTGGTTAACCTACTGGATTTGTCCTTTAGCAAGGATTGTGTATGGTAAAAGAAAGGGAGAGGAATGAAATATTCTTGCCACTGAAAATATAAGGTGTTTTTCAACAGAGTTTTTAAGCTTTGATCAGTAGATAGGATATGCCTGTTGCTAAGCAGGGAGTGGGATGTCTGAATTGTCAGCTGAAGCTTGTCAGAACTGGAACTGTGAACTAACCTTGTTATCAAATTCATGTCACTCAAGGTTTTGGACTGAAATTAATTATATACCTGGGTTTGTCTTCGCTGTTCCTCAGAGGCAAGGCAGGTGTGATATCTATGCTACAGAATTTGACCTTGAAGCTGAAGAGTATGTTCCCTTGCCAAAAGGTGATGTGCACAAGAAAAAGGAAATTATTCAGGATGTCACCCTGCATGACTTGGATGTGGCCAATGCTCGACCACAGGTATCTGACTTCACAGATGAAGTCTTTTCAGAAAAATTTCTTGACATAGATATGATGTTACCAGAATAATTGAGATAAAGGAAGTTGAGCTAACTCACTCTCAAAGGTTCCACAGTAGGAAAAGCAGTAGATGTTACACCTTGAAGGCCAGTCTAGCTTTCCCCAGGGAGGTCATGCTGTAGCTGGCTGCTTCAGGGCCCTGCTATGGAGGTTAAAAAGGTGGTTGCTTCCTTAGCATTCATGCACCTGCTCACGGAATACTGGTCAGCATAACACTCCTAGCACTACAGAGGATGGTCTGGGAGTTGTTGAACAGCTTCCGAACAGGTATTTGGGATCCACCACTTTCACAGTTAATGCATAATCTAGACCTTGCTCTCCTTCCCTCCACCGCTGTGCCTCATCACTTGCAGAAAAGGAGCATTGTGGGCTGCTGTCTCTGACCAGAAAAAGAGATTATTGCTTTCTCTCCAGAAGAAAAGCTCCCTACAGGTGTGAGGTAGCAGCAGCCAGACCTGCATCATTTCATTTGCTGAAAGTTCTGAGTGCAGTTAATATATTGTGCACTGTTATGGTTTCATAACCATGAGTTGGAAACTGCAAGGACTGTGATAAAAGGTGTCTTAAGTATTTTTGACTGCTGTGGATTCTGTTGATGTTCTTGCTTATTTCAGGAGTGTTTCATAGCCACTTGTTAAACTTGTTTATGAGTCTCAGTAGAGCTCTGCATGTATTGCAGCAAAAAACCCCAGAAAATAGAAGAATTACTCCATGTCATGTCTTGACATAAATCCACTTTTGAGGGAATTCTATATCAAAAAATGGAAGTCACAAATTTAAAGGCTGGAATCCCTACAGTAAAACAATACAACTCTTTAACTTACTCAATTTCAAAATAAAGCTCCTTATTTACAAAAAAATAATTTATTTGATAAAAATCATGGTATGAAAAAGTAATAAAATTTAGAATAATTCTTCCTTTGTTGACAGGCTGAACACCTACTGTGCATGCAGGCAATCCAAGTCTCTGTGTTCCCTGACAATTTCATTCCTTAAGAGTTCCTCTGTGACAGTTTTTTCAAGAGGGGATGTCTCATTTTGATTTTTTATGTTTTCCAAAAGAGCAAGGATGAGGGGATTTGTAATTATGTTTCGAGTACTCCTGTGGTGAGGTGACCTAAACTTTGACAGATTATCAAAGACTGCTGATATCAAGTTAACTGTAAGAAACAATTTCTTTAACCAATTCCTGATCCGTAAAATTCCCAAGGTGTGTGCTTACTACATGATCTGTCACTTTCTTTTCCTAGGGAGGACAAGACATCCTTTCTATGATGGGACAGTTGATGAAACCTAAGAAAACTGAAATTACCGGTGAGAAACCTGTCTGGTATTTGGAGATGATATAGTCTATGTGTTTTTCAGTTAGAAAAGGATTAAAGACAGAGTTACTATATTTAAATGCATGCCTACATAATACATATTCATAAATACTCAGATTTCAAAAAGCAGTGAGACAGTGACCAGAATTGCAATGGCTGGAGACAGTACAAGTTACTGGTTCATGCATGTAGCGGTAAAATGTATTCAGAGCTCTGCACCCATCTTCCTGGGGAGAGGTTAGAATGCCAGTGTCCATCCCACAACATTCCTGTCATAGTGTGAGGTTCAGGCTTTCAACAAAGACCCAAACTGAATAGCAGTAATACACAAATTCTAAAAATTGTTATAGCAATCATACTGAATTTTGGTGGAGTAGAAAAACAGCACCTCTGTAACAGCTGTCTAAGGGACCAGATGTTCCACATGTACTGCTGCTCTTCCTACCTACAAGTCTTTGGAGAAAACAGTATCTTACAGACAGATCTACGCTCCTTTTTGCTTTGAAATAAATGATGCTCCACTAAGTTACTACCTAAATTTAAAACCAAATCTGTTTCAATACCTAACTGAATGGTATTTTGAAGTATTTTTTCTGTCCCAGAGTTGCTTTGCTTATTCTAATACCAGATATATTGATGTAACATCTGGCACATCTTTGAGAGTAATAGGTTCACAGAAATTTACACAGCCTTTTTTTTTCCTTGTTTGGTTAAACACAAGTTCTTTGCTGAAATAGAGTATCAAGATTTCACTCTTTCAGTGATGTTCTTTTCAGCCGTGCTTGGAAACTTCAGTAAGTTTCGTGTTTAAAATGAAGTTTGGCTTGACTTCTCCACCCCCAGCAAACTCCACAAACCTACAGCAATCAATTTTTCATGTGTGAGTATTTCAGTTAGAAATACTTTGTTGCACAGATACCTCCCCAACACGGTATGAAATGTCACAAAATTTTAGTTAGATATTTTCCTTGTGACAGTAAGATACCAAACCATAGAAAAGTTCAAGGAGAATTTTCCTTGCTTCAAGCCTTACCCTCTGACCTATAGTTCACTAGTAGAACAAGCATCTGTTTCTTTTTGTTCTCAGACAAACTTCGAGGGGAGATAAATAAGGTGGTGAACAAATACATCGATCAAGGCATTGCAGAGCTAGTGCCAGGTGTGCTCTTTGTGGATGAGGTTCACATGCTGGATATTGAGTGTTTCACATACCTGCACCGAGCACTGGAATCTTCTATTTCCCCCATTGTCATCTTTGCTTCCAACCGAGGAAACTGCATTATCAGGTATGATGTCTAGACTTGAATTTTCCAGTTTGCATTGGTTCATAAACTTTGGAATTAGTTGGGTCAGTCGAGTTACAATCTTCAAAGGCTTTTGTCTCTGACACTTTCACCTGTGATAGTCCTCTGCATGAGTTGCAAGCTGCATTGGTGTTTAAGGACTGCTCATGAGTTTCACAATGGGACAAGCATTTAATGCCAGGCTGACTGGAATTCCTCCTTTCCCCTAACACATCTCTCCTGCTCTAACAGTTTCTGAATTGTTTCACTTCCTGGGTGATCTGCGACAGTTATCATTCTCATGGTATACCTCACTACATCTGTTGCCTGCACGTTAGGGACATGAAAAGCACCAGAGCTACAAACCTCTAGTATTATTGTTTCCTGCTTCTGGATTATTTTGCTGCTTGCTATCCCAATTCCATCAGACTACAACTTCTTGTTCTTACTGGTAAAGTGTGTCATGGTTCAGGCCTCTTCCTTTCCCTGCTGTTGGTCTGGTTTTTTGTGATTCTTCAGTCTTGCCAACCAATATGTTTTTCATCTCCACTTCAATTTGTGCCTTCACTTTGATATTTTGCACCCACAAAATGCATTCATTGCATGTTCAGTAAAAGTGCTCTCTTGTTTCCGAGTTTTCCGTAAGTTCTACTAGTCGCTGGTCTAGGTCTAATTATGTCTAAACAAGCTGTCATTAGCAATGATTGCTACTATTTGAATTGATTAATTCAGCTGTATAACTAGCTTTTGCTTTTCCTCACAGCGGCTCATCTGGTATTAATCTTTCTCCTGTTTGCATTGCTTAGAAGTGAGAAAATGTTCAACGTGGATATTACTGCGCTTTCTTTGCAAAGATATAAATAGGCTGTCTAGTAAAAGTAAAGGAAGTAGAGATCTGTCAGCATGGATTCACTGCAGATCTTGTTATGAAAAAGCTGTGATTTAAGAAAGGAATCTCTCCATATAATAGCATCTAATATTGGAGAGCCATGGCCAGAGCTGCAGTACCTAAATACTAGTACTGAACTTAAAAGTGTAGTTCTTTACCACCACTTCACTGTTTTTACTGCAATCTGTGTAATTCTCATAAATTAAATCTGGGTATCTTTTGACTTCACAGCAAATTACAGTGGTCTCGGGAAACCAAGAGTACATGTGTTTGCAGGCTTTGCTCTGTTGGGTGTTGCACGTCAAACAAATAAAATGGTTGGGAATCTAGATCCTGCCCTGTGCTTCATACAGAGACCTTAACTTCTGTGCTGGATTGCAAGCATGGAATATAAACCACTGAAGTATTCACTGGAGGGACCGGGGAAAGAATGGCTTGCTCAGCAGTAGGGGATGTTCTCCAAATGGATGATGGTATATGAAATTTCTGCTGACACTGCTAAACAACTTAGTAAGAATGATTTGTTCCTTGCTGAAAGATACCTTGGAACATTAGATAAGGCTGTATTGTGAGATACAGTGCAAGAAAGCACCTCTCACTGTTTTTGAGAGGCATGTTTAAGGGCTCCACCAATAGTGTTTATTTCTCTGGAGCTCTCTAGAATGAACCTTAGACCAGAATGTTTCCTGTCTCTGACCCACGGGGTATGTGTCTCTGTGGACACACAACAATTGTAAACTAGTCACTTTTTACTGATTTTAACCAAATCAATATACTGAACTCACAGTAGTGTCTGATTTCTTTCTGTTTGGTTTCTCCTCTAGAGGCACAGAGGATATTGTGTCTCCTCATGGAATACCATTGGACCTGCTTGATCGAGTAATGATTATCCGAACCATGCTCTATACACCCCAAGAAATGAAGCAGGTATGCACAGGTTTTTAAAGAACTTTTAACAAGTCCCCAAAGTTGTGTACAGCTTCTGCCTGTTCTGTTAATGTAGATCTGTTTGACTCTGTGGTCACCAGGGCTTGTGCCAGAAAGCTTCCTGCTTGTTAAAAGCCTGCTTCTCTAGTGATCCAGTGAGCTAGTTAAAACTGCACACAACTTCGCTGACTCCCAGCCACTGAGGAGTTGCTAAGCACATGGGGATCTGAAAGTCGCACCTCACTTGCAGAAAGGCATGAAGTGTTAACTGAAGCAGTGTCTTGCACATATGTGCTTCCCATAGTTTGCAGATTTCAGCAATCTTTTTCAGTTGGCGTAAGATGAAGTGTCACATCATGGGATCTTTAATCCCAGACCTCAGGCTTTTCCCTCACATAAAATGTGAGAGGGATTGAAGAATACAACCTCATGTGCTGCATTTTTGCCTTTATGCTCTGTACTGTAGCTTTAACCTACTGGAGCTGTCTCCTGAAATGGGGAGAATTTTCATGCTCCTAATCAAGTTTGGAAATGTAAGCACAGAAAGCGTTGCAGAGATATCCTTCCAAGTGTCTGGAAGTTTTCCTGTGGGGCCATGACAATGTATTGTGTTTTGATTATAATGCTTGGTGCCTTTATGATACATTGTGTCAAAGATCCCCCCTCATTACCGTCTCAATGCTGGGCAGTGACACAATGCAGAAGACATTAGGGTTTACCATGTCAGTTTTTTGTATTATTTAAGAGATAGTGTCAGTGGAGGAGAGCATTGTCACCAGGTAATGGTCTCCTGCTGCTGGATAAGTGCCAAGGTGGTATGGACACATTTAGCGAATGTAAATGTAGAGGCAAAGCTTCATTTCACTTGGTTTGAGGAGCTTCTCAAGTGATGCTATCCTGAGCTGTTCTCAGGATGATTTTTTTTGTACATAAAGGACACCTTGAAGAGTTGTTGTGTAGATTGCAGTAGAAGCAGCCCAGTGATTTAATAATATAATTAGGTTTTGTCTCTATACAAAACAAATTTTCATGTGTGACTTTTACTCAACCCAGGGGTATTAAAGAGTTTGTGGATTTCCCTGTAGTGTTAAGTGAATACTGTGTAGTTAGTGCTGTATTACTGTGCAGGTAAGGCACTTTCTGAATGCTGATGTTCAGAAGAGCTGGGTAAGTGCTGTGACTTCCACCCTTCTCAAGGCTGAAGGAAGTGTCCACAGTAGCATTTCCTAAAGCTAAAAATAGGGTCCAGATATTCGGCCCCATAAATCATGTTCTCATAGTGAGATTATCTCATCTTCCCTTAAATTAAGGCTTTTGAATGGCAGCTTCTCATGGGACAAGAGGAGGAGCAATTACACTTAGCTTTGGCTTCTAAGTACAGTTGGGGTGGGGGTAAAAAGGCATACATAAGTTAGTTCTCTATTTTTGCTCTCATTGTCTCATGTTAGGAAGCAGTTTCTGCTGATGATGTTTTTGCGTTAGTCTCTTTACCTTCACAATTGATTCCTTTATCAGCACAGAATCTGGTCATGTATCTATTGAAAGTTTGTTCATAACAAGTTCGAAGCCTCGGTTTTGGTGCATGTTGATAAAATAGAAATCCCATTGTGAAGTGCTGCTCTGAGACAAGACACACAGTAACCTTAGTGCAACCAGAATAGGGAAAAAAATACACTTTTATGCTTAATCTAGTTAGGAGATGTAATCAAACTTTTTTGTATATGTGCCTCCTGTTGGATAATAGAGGTTATAACTGAGATGTTTTGTTCCTAATGTATTTCACCTGATAAACACTTGTTTTCCTATTCTGTAGTAAATGCATATGGAAGCAAGTGATGGATTAATGGCTTGAGCCTTAGTCTTTCAGTAATGTTCTACCAGGTTGCTAGGAAATAAGTTATTTTAAAAAAGATTGTTAAAGATATGGCATTCCATACTTTTTGTAGCAGAGGAAAAACAAAGTAGCAGTGTTTGAATGGAGGGAAGGGGGTGTCTAGGTGATCTACAGGTAAAAAATCTTCAACCTGAAATTGCAATTGTCAGCAGCATTGCTAATATTCAGTGCACATGTCTTAGCACCAACTTTCTGCCATTTCAAGCCTCTCTCTTACTCTTCTCCCCAAGCGCATTTTTATGGCTTTAATTTAAACGAGTGCTTCTTGATATCTTGTTTACAAAGCTGCCAAAGTGAAAAATACCTGTATTATATGAGGCTTGCAGTTCCAGAGTTATCTCTGCACTACAACACAACATCATTATCCAGTCTGCCCCTTATCACTCAGCTGGTAATACAGACTACCGAGAGACTTGTTCCACTTTTGTTACAGCTTTTTACATGCTCAGGCTTATTGGTGATATCTTCCTCTCCAACTTTGTAAAGATCTTCAAACTGGTACAAGCCTGAGACTGTTCTTGAAAGATTAGATTCTTCTTAGTGATTTGTTTTTATTCTTGAAGGAATAGGTGAAACATAGAAAGTAACTTTTTATTTTACTATCTTCTTGTCAGTTGAATAAAAAGTGTGTTGTGAGCCACTAAGGAAAGGGTGTAGCTTTCTGTAGGGCTTTTTGGAGGGCTCTGCTGTGCAGCATCAGTGATACACTGCAGAATTCAGTAACTGCTGTGGCTATCCAGAAGCCTGCAGCTGCCACTAACTTCTAACATACATTTTCCATGTTCTTGTATAAGTTCTCGTATTTTGCTCTTTATTAGTAGGTAGGCTTTGCTAACCGTCCAGAGTTTCCATGGAGGATTAGCAGTCCATATGTGTTACTTCACCTTCCTCTTGTGATAATAGTTTTTTTAACATTATATTTGCCTGTTCAAAGATTTAGAATTCTAAAAGTTCTGGTTTAGTGGCAAGTTACACCAGGGTAGCTCTCCACGTCATCCTATTTTGTAGCATGTCTCACCTCTAAGCTGACAGTTTATACATACTAAGTTAAGTAATTAAGCATGTTAATTGTTTGGGCACATACCTCGCTTACTCTTCCCAACAGATCACAAAACTTCGTGCTCAGACAGAAGGGATTAATATCAGTGAAGAAGCTCTAAACCACTTAGGGGAAATTGGTACCAAGACAACCCTAAGGTAAGTTGGGCAGTTTTCTATTCAGCATGACTGGGTCTAAAGCCACTCGCTGTAGGATAACTCACTGTTGGAAACCAGACAAACCTCTCCTTTACAATGACATGGTCTGGTAACAATTGTTAAAAAAGAGTGGTAATTGCTCCTCTTTTCTTCTTTAAAGAATGTATATGCTGGAGTGCTTGCTGACTTTTTCATACTGCTGGTAGAGCTGTGTTTCCTAGCAAATGTCCCACTTCTCTGTATCATCAGTTCCCTGAGATGCACTGAATTGTAACTACTCATCTGCCTCTGATCACAGGTATGCTGTGCAATTGCTGACTCCAGCTAACCTGCTTGCCAAGATTAATGGGAAAGACAGCATTGAGAAAGAGCATATTGAAGAAATAAATGAACTTTTC
Source organism: Hylia prasina (assembly GCA_013397195.1). Lineage (NCBI taxonomy): Eukaryota > Metazoa > Chordata > Aves > Passeriformes > Sylviidae > Hylia > Hylia prasina. The sequence goes on from VYXD01005952.1 coordinate 426,511, forward strand.
TATGATGCTAAATCTTCAGCAAAAATCTTGGCTGATCAACAGGAGAAGTACATGAAATGAAAACCTTACCATGTTAGATGCTTTGAAGTAGCTTTAACCCTTAGCCAGGGCTGGCTTAGTTATTGAATGAGAAATGTTAATGGTTTGTCTCTTTTGGGACTGAAGAATATTTAAATGTTGGACTGCTTTGTCAGGCCAGAATTAACTGTTGAATGTTCCTATGTCATTATCAACAATAAGATACTCCGTGGTATGTGTGGAACATCTTAGTCTCCCTTTTATCAGTATATGTGAAATTAGTAGCTCTTGACCCATCAGTTTTGTCTTTAAATTTCATTACAGAAGTTGATGCTTAAGAACAGTCTATTTTCTTTATGAATCCTGTTTAAAATAGTTTCCTTTTACAAATGAGAACTTTTTGGTTTTGAATTGAAGTTTGTCTGAAGTGCTTTATAATAAAACATGTCAAGAATGTTGGAAGTGTGTGTGTGTTCACTCTGGGTGTTGACCTGTAAGAAACAGTCAAAATAAATTGGAATTAACAAAGCCAAGTATGAGTGAAATGCATCTGCAACACAAAAATAGATTGCAGCGAAGATAGATTGGGACTTTTTAAAAGTGTTGAGTTCTTTGTAGGGTTTGCGTTTTATTTTCTGAAGACTTCCTTGGAGAATGCAGAAATACATAATCGATATTTTAGCCTTATTTAAAGTCCACCAGAGTAAATTAAATTTTCCTTAGATTTTCCTAAAGCAGAAAAAAATTGGTTTCCATCATGATTAGTTGTTTTTTGCACTACCCCCACTTTCTTGATCACTCAGAATCAGGAAAAATTTTCTAAAACTAAAATCCCACTCTGCACAGACTTGATGAACTTCAGCTTAGTCTCATGTTCACAGTGTGCTTCCTTATTTTGTGAAGCATGGTTACCTGCTTCACAGCACTTCGAGGTTAAATGATTAATGATTTATAAATTCTTGTAACACTGAAATACAAACCTCTGTAACCACATAAATGGATGTATTGGAGAAAAAATGTAGAAGCCTTATGAAGTGACTAACCTCACATTCCTTATTAGAACCTTTAGGGAATTAAAACTCTATGTACACTACTTAAATAAGCATTTCTTGGGGTAGGGTGGGAAAAAATAGTAACTTATCAAGGAGGAGAGTTTTAAACATCCTTTTTAGCATCTGCAAAGTAAAAAGGATGAGTTTTCAATTAATACTTTTAGCTCATCAAGAATTTTAATCTGTGTTCCTGAATGAGAAACTGCCTCAGAAATACCAAACATACTCAGCCTTCCATGAATCCTTCACAGCAAGTCAGTTGTTCCTCATGTGGGGAGAATCTCAGTAATGGCAAATTAGACAGACATGGGGAATTCCCTTTTTTTTTTTATTGGGGGGGTGGGGGGGTGGGAGGGGCAGTGTTTGTTGTTTCGCTCTTTTCTGTTCTTAAAGGGAAATCTACCTCTGTTACTCATTTTGCTTTCCTAAGAGGTTTTCTTCTGAGACTTTGTGGTAAAGAAGCTAAAATTATCACAAAGCCATAGCATGCACATTTGTATAAAATAATTTACATAGGTTAATTGATACATATCAAATGTAACAAAGCTCCCTCGTTAAATCAGGGAATTCTGCCTTCTAAAACACAGGAGCTCAGTCATCATCTCCTTAGGGAAGGAGTGCAACTGCTAAAAATGTCTGTCCTCACCCCTTTATGCTCTAGGGGCTTGTCTCTTCCTTGTGCTGAAGTGCTGTTAGTGGAAATTGCTAATGATTTTTCAGCTCCAATAACTGTGGACTGGACAGCAGAGACTGGTGGAGAGAAAAAAAACAGCTGGAAGGAAGCTGGGTGGTTTGGATTAAATAATGTTTTGTTTATATTCTGCCATCTCAGTCATGTAAAAACCTGCCCTATTCTTCAAAGTAAAATTCAGTACTCTTGTCAGCCAGTCCTAATTAGCTTTTGTACTGTAAATAATATATCTACTCCTTTCTCTACATCTGCAAATAAACAATAGTGACAGATTTAATGAATGATTTTTAGTTTATCTGTGAATATTTTTGGGCAAGGAGCATTCCTGCTTTCAAACCTAAAAATCAGCTCTCATACTGACTCCAAATGAATAAAGATTGCAATTACACCATCAGAATAAATTTCATACTGCTTCTAAAATCTCTTTTTACTGTGGCTGGATGGCATGTTCTGTTTTAGTGCTATAGCAGCATAGAAAGAGACTGAATTAAGCTGCTGCATGATCAAAATTGAACTTTTTTTTTTTTTTTCTGTTGCTGTTGAAAGTCCTTCTTGGCAATGATGAATGTAGTTGTTTAAGAATATAAGTACCTTTTTTCTTTGAGTTTTCTGAAATACCTAACTGATCAATTTAGAAAGAAGTTTGAATAAGCCCTAAATAATTCGGAATGCCAGAGCAGTTTGAAGCCCAATCAATGTTTCATGGCATTGGCTTTTTAGTGATAATTTTGTCTTTGTTCATATGGGAGCAAAAGACCTACTGGGGCAGTGAAGGGTGGTACCTCCTGGAATACTGAAATCTTAAGACCACTGTTCCTACCTACCACCAGCAGGAAAGGGCAGAAACTCTTCTTTCTACTTTAGCAAGCCAGTTGTTTCTTTGCTTACAAAATGTTCATTATAAAAATTCAAGCTCTGTAAAACTAGGGAGAAATACCTGTTCTCACAACAGTAAAACAAGTGATTCTCTGTAAAACTCAAGCTGGGTAGCCTGCCAGACCTCAGATACAAGCAAACACCTGGGAAGAAATGAGCTGTGCCGCACACTGCAAATAAGTACTCCATCCATCCCTGGTTTCACAGCAGACTTCATGACTGATGATACCTGTCACTTGAGACTGACTGCACGTACAAGTGTACTTTAGGAAGAAAACAATATCTCAAACATGGAAGGAAAGCAGCAGCAATCAAACCAAATCAATTTTCCCAAACCTTGAGCAATTAAAAAAAATACAATCATTACATCATCATGTAAGACCATCCTTGTATCTGCCAAGTCTGTGGCAGAGCAGTGGCTGGTCCCAAAAAAATCCCCAGAAAGGAGCAAGGACCCTTCTAATGGGCAGGACTTGGTGCAGTGTGCTCAGGAGGGGCTGCTGTTACCTGCAGGTTTTTCTCCTAGGAGGGCTTCACTTTTCCCTTCTGCACCTTCATGTCTGTACAGCAAACAAGCCCTTGCCCTGTAGGACCCTGTCCCCAGAGTGCCACCTCTCTGATGGCCATTAAGTGCCTAGGGATGACATAGAGCTGTGGTACAAGGGGAAAATCCTTCTACTCTGAATGGTGAACCAATGTTTATCTAGCCTATTAAGTGACATCCAGCAGATTTACTAGTGTCAAAGCTTTGTCTATGAAAAAAAAGTCTTTCTTATTACTGTTAAAAATAGTTCTGGTGAAAGAATCACTGCACCATATACAACAGGTGCTGCTGAAAGATCTTCAGAAAAAGTGGAAATACTTCTGACACAAAGCTGTCCCTTGAAGGAGGAAGGCACAGGCAGCAAGGAACATTCACACCAAATAAGTTTGATTGTTAATATTAAACATGAAAGAATAAACTATTCTTTTAATTCTCCTCTTTCAGTTTTCCACAAAGGTTGCGCTTGATGCATTAATCTTCTCAGCGAAGTTTTTACAACCGATTGCCTACACACTATGAGAAGTTTCTCCATCCATTACTCGCAGGGAAACGGGTCCTGTTGTATAAGAAAATATTTGTTACATCTTATCAGGGTGACACATAATCTAACAACAATTACACCAAGCCTATATTTTGTACTATTTAGTTTTCAACGTGAAAAATAGTTCTAATATTAAACCTGGGGTGGGTGGGGATTATAGTAACCAGCTGAATATTATAAACTGTGATTTCCTTTCGATGTGGAGTGATGCCACACTTGGATCCTGCTCTGAGACAATGGATACACATAAATCCAGTGTACATGCCTCCTATGGAGATGCCATGGTCTGGCAGTACCTGAAAGTTGATTCCTCCTGTTTATACACACCCAGGACAGAAATTGCTATGTCTTTAGTTTTGGTTTGGCCAAAAGCATTTAAAACACAATTAATCTTTATGAGAAAAGTGGGAGATAGTCTGAAGGCTAACACAGCCAGAAAACCACCACTGTCAAAACTCAAGACTACACATCCTGAAAACTTCCCATCTCAAAAATTGGTCCAGATGCCCTTTATGGAAAAAGGTGAGGTGTTCTGGGTCAACAGATGCCTGGCTTGCTGTTTTCTGCCCTGGGGCATTATTCCCCCTCAAAAGCAGTGGTAGTAACCTACAGGGATCAAGTACTTGTGCAAGGGACAAAACAGATTTTGCTTTCAGACATATCTCTTGCTTCCAGGGAGCCCATCTGAAGCCACTGCTGCAGTCCAGAACAGCAAGACCAGCACTGCCAGATCACACAGACCACAGAACACTCTGAATTTGCTTCTGGAAGTGGAGATGTTGCCCAAGGACAGCAGCAACTGTGCACAAAACCCCAACACTCAATCACAGAGCCCTCATGTACACCCACTGTGCCCCTGCAGAGGCTACTCCACCTGTCAGAGCTACCAACCCCCAGAGCTGCTGTGGGGTCTTGTAACACACACCTCACCCCCCGGTGTGTTCAGGTAACGAAACTGAGCCTCAAAGCATTGCAACAAAGATTAAGCAAAGCAGAAAAGTTTTTTAAAACCATCTGGTAACCTTATATGTGTCCTGAATGGGACATCTCTTGTTCAGTTTTCAAAATCGCCTTGGGCACTTGAGTTAGAGGTCCTTACTCTTACAGAAGAGAGTCATGGACTGCAGAAAATGTTATCAGACAAAAGCACTAGTTCTTCATTTTAGCACCAGCAAAACACATCTGAATCATCTCTGCAGAGTATATATGAAGGGTTCATCCTTTTAAGCATCCTCTGAAGCTCCTGCATGGACAGACCAAACCAACTGTGCAGGACCTCCTGTGAGTCCTTGGTAAGATCTGCATGGAAACCAGAGCTCTGCTTCCCCGAGTAAGCTGTGCTTATACATTCTGGGTTCAGCTCTTCTGTATGCATGAGGAAAGCATTCCTCAAGGACTGTTTTCACTACCCATTATTACCAACATTTATCGCAGCCATATGGTTCACACACCCACTAACCACTGTGCAGAAGTTATCTGCTTCCATGGAGAAGGCAGGAAGTAATCACCACTAATTTTTTTGAGACCAGATAGAAAAACTACTTTTGGAGATGCTGCCTAACCCTCCCTGCTTTCCTGCTGATCCTGTGGGATTTGAGACTGTGGACCACAGAGACCAGCACCCCTGTTTTTACAGACAACCTGTTTGATAGAGATCTTCATATAATTCCCATTTTTATTAGGATGAAAACAAAACCAGATGCAGATTAGCAAATCATTTGTAGGGACAAGAGAGCGCAGAATGAGAGAACCTACTGCCAAATGTTAATGCTTAAAGAATTCAAGCCCAGGGGCTTCATACCAGGGAGGGACTGACAACTGCAGAGCAGAGCTGGGCAACCTGGAAAGCTGCTAAAAACCACAGGACATTGCTACTTAGCCCTTAAATTAAAATAGACATTCCCTAAATACAACAAAATGAGCTCCCTCAGTGCCTCTCACAGATTTGGGCACCTGCTGCTCTCCCCAGCCCCCCAGAACAAGACTGACTCTTTTACATCTGGGGTGGAATATACTCTCACAAAATTCCCCAGCTGCCAGCCCCCGACACAATTGCTTGGAGGGGCTGATGGGTGTGCTGGGCACCTGCAGTGGGATCCCTGAGCACCTCCTGTGATGGCCCTAGGCACAGAACATGTGGGCAGTGGCTCCAGGCAGCACAACACTGCAGCTTGGTGGCTTCAGGGAGGCTTTGGGCTAATGCACAAAGAACTCCAAGACCACGTGAGCCAGGGGCAGCGATGCTGCAGCCTGGAGACAAGGGCATCCTGGCCTGGAAGGCAGAACTCCTCTGGCAAAATAAGGCAGTTTCTGCACAGTGGTGCTCATGATGGCACTGTGGACTGAGTCTGGCTGAAACCAAAGGATGGACCAGAGTGGGACGTGAGTAGGGCCCTGCTGCAGGGAAAGTCACAGGACCTATAACCACACATTTCTTCCTTCAGGCTGCAGAGGTGAAGAGAGATCCCTACCCAGCATAAATCCACACACAATGGAGTCATTCCAGTTTATACCAAGGACTCTCAGCACATAGGGCTACTTGCTAGTCCCTCCCACTATGACCAGCTCTGCCATGCAGGAGGACGGTGGCTTTCAAAGTTGCTCCTGTTCAAGGCTGGGCCAAGGATCTCTCTCCCTTCACAAAGGGGGCCCCGAAGCACTGAAGACCAGGAAACATGACAACAGCTTCACATTTGCTCCTGGCTCCCTGCTGGAGGCACAGGCACCTCAAGCAGCCAGCATCACCTCCAACTTCACTTTTAGATTAATGTTCTTCCAAATTTTCCTTGGCTCCCCATGATCCCACTTTCTGTCACCCTTCTCATTACAGATGTATCTTTGCATCAAGGAAAGCGGGAGGAAAAATTGTTCTTTCAGGGTGACAGCTGAGCGAGGGCTATATTATTAAAGGTACCAATCATAGGTGCCGAGCTATCATCGCAGGATGAATGCACTTGTCAGGGGCCTGCGGCAGCCAGCGGGGAGAGGGAGGGAGGGAGAGAGGTGGTGGGACAGCAGTTCTTGCTTCCCCGCTCCTCTTCTCCTGCCCCCCGCTCTCCCTCTCCTTTAATGTTGGCCATCTCTGCTTGCCTGAACTTGGACCTTCAGCAGCGACAATTTCTCTGGCCTCGACAGCAGGATTAATTTCTCCTGCCCTCGGCGGAGCCTCTGAGTGCAGTGGAAGTCCAGCTGGCCTGCTGCTGATAAGATGTACCTTTTGATTTGTTTTGTCTTTGATTGCCTTTTCTGTCACCTACAATGGCTGGCCGCCTGGAGACCTCCGCATCGCCTGACTGACGGATCTATTTATCTATAGGCTGCTCCCCCGGCTTCTCCTCCCCCTTGCTCCCCTCCTCCCCCAAACCACCACCTTGTACCACTGAAGTCCCAGTCTAATAGAAGCCGTGAAGGCTCATCCACCATAAAATACATCTGCCATCCTCCTTCTCTCCAAGATAAAAGCCTGTCAGTGTTACTTTCCAATTCCAGGCAGCTTGATTAATGGTGAAAAGCCACTGCAAGATCGACTTCTGGTTTTTACAAGCGCTGTCAGCCAGCCCAGGGTTATGCGAAACACACTCATAGAAAACAAAACAAAATGAGAAAAGGTTGGGTGGGGAGGGAGAAGAGGGATGGGAAGGAGGGGGTGAGGGTAACCAAATCATATTCGGCTCAAGACTAAATAAAATAGGAACCTGGAGCCATCAAATACCTGTCAGTCGGGTACAGAAATACACTCTGCAGCTCATTGTACCAAAGCAAATTATGGCAATAATAAATCATTGTTGAAGGAAGATTGTTGATAACTTTTTTTTTTGGATGGTGGCATTCAATAGGAGTTCTGGGACACCTGCCACTGGGCTTGGAGCAAGAGCCAGAGGAGGTTATTAGCCTGTCACTCAGCCCTCCTCCTCACACCTCGCAGGAATCACAGGCAGTAGGATTAGAATAAAAAGTCTGGAAAGAGAGATATTTTAAAAAAATTAATTACATAGCTGAAATACTCCTACAGGAAAAAAAAAAAAAAAAGGAAAAGGGAGGGGGTCAAAAGAATTACAGCCCTCTTTGCGAGGCCCATTTTTGATAAAGAATATTTTACCGTGGCCCAGCCTAGTAGTGCTTCAATCACTCCACTTCATCTGCCATCAAGAGACAACCATCTCTAGGGTGAGATATGACTAACGGAGCAAGGTAATGCCACGCACTCTGGAAAATTATGGGAAAATATATAGCCCGGAAAAGAATATATGGAATATTCGTGAACCACTAAGACTGGGCTTAAATGGTCAGGACTGGGAATTTTTCAGGCTCAATCCTATGACCAGCAACACTATGAAGTGTGGAGGTGTGAGTGCTGTGAGGGTGGATCTCAACTGACCCACAATACCTCTCACAGCACAGGACTCTCTCTGCTATATGGGATTATCATCCACATCCAATGGGCAGATCCTCAGATAAATCATTCACTGCAACATCTCTACATCTGAGCTAAGTTTCTCATCTGAGATGATTAATTCCAGTATTTCTTGGGTGATGAGGTTTGACTGGATCATGGGACAGGGTGCACATTTGTGCCTAAAAAAATAATTCCATGTCCCTGCTTTCACCAAGCATAGGCAGAGCTCAACATCACTTTTTCCAAGCTGGAAGCTCAGGCTGATCAGCAGACACCACCCCTCCTCTACCAGTGAGAGGGGGAGTGGGGGAGTTGGTGGTGTAGATGTAATTTCCAATGACTTCACACAGATAAACTCCTCTGTTTATTTGTAGGACTCCATCTGCCCATCACACTGGACAGAACATCTGGCCTGGCCATGGGACTTCAGTTTATTGCCTGTTGAGACACCCAGCAGAAGACAGAATGGGCTGAAGGAAAGGGCTGACAAACAAGGAGCAGACATTGCAAGGCAGGATGGCAAACCTGAGAGATACAAGGAAGAAGAGAATGGAAAATAAAATTCCCTGAAACAGAAGAAGAAAGTATGATGAAGAAGAAAGAAAATCTAGAGAATGAGGAAAGAAAAAGAAAAAGGCAGAAGAATGCTAAGAATGGCAAGAGAAAGCCTTGCCAGAAGGGAGGAATGGAATCCCAGAGAAAGCAAGAGGAGAAGTCCACGTGAGATGGGATGTTTGAAAGGTTGTACATCACAAGAGAAGGGAAAGAGAGAGGAAGAGCAGAAAGGTGAAATGGAGAAAGCAAGAGAAAGAGGAACCCCCTGGAAATGCAACAGGCTCTCTGGCAATCTTCTTCCCAGCAGGCTACTACCAGTAAACAAATCGGGGGCGGGGGCGGGGGGAAGTGTTGAGTAGAGAAGCAAATCCACCAAAACCCCAGGCAGAGGTTTTTCTTCAAGTTCTGAGTCAAATCATGTATTCAATTCATATTAGAGACACCTCCTCGGCCACATGCTTTCCAAATTTGTGTGCATGGCAGACCTCAAATCCTGGACACCCGTTATCACACTGCTCAAAACACTCGGTTCCCCTCAATTATATCACCAGCCAAAACCTGCCACAATTCACTTCCACTAAAGCTGCTCTCCGCATGTCTGCGGCATCAGTCCCACGTCATCTGGCTCATGAACTGCCCGGTGTGAGGACAAGGGGCTGTGGCTGTGCACAGGCTCGCTCCCCCAGCCAGGGCACAGGAACCCGGCTCTGGGGACAATGTCCCCATTGTCCGAGAGCTCCTTGATTTCCCCGGGGCACAGATCGGTGATGAGAGAGCCGCGGGGGAGCCACCAGCGGCTCCGCGCTGATGTGAGCGGCGGCAAACGAGGGGTGACAGGAGGGACCGGCGGAGGGGCACAGCGGGGACAGGAGGAAGCAGCCGCGATGTCGGTGAGCGGCAGTGGACAGGACCAGCACCGCGGGCGCTCCTCTCGCGGAGGAAGCCACCGCAGGCTGCTTTTGGAGTGGAAGCACGGGACAATTTCTCCATCTGAGTAATGTAAATGACTTCCACACTTCAGCTCTTCTCATCAGCCAGTCCGGCAAGTGGACACGTCCGAAGCCCGCAGAGATCCCAGGGACACCGGGGCTCGTGTTCCCGCTCGTCCCGGCGCCCGGCGCTCTGCCTTGGCATTGCCCCCATCGCTCCAGCCCCTGCCTGGCTGTGCTCTGCAGGCACCACCCGCACCCGGGCTTCTAAAATCTTCCTAGACCCAGCACAGCCAGAACTTCTGCACTGTTTTGAGTCCCTGGATCCAGCCAGATGACACCTACCCCCACCTTTCACAACAGCAGGATTGGAAGCAGGAGGTGTCAGAAACAGGGAAGGCTCAACTGAGAAAAACAAACAAAAAAATTAGGAACACATGGTTAGGAAATAGGAACATGTATGAAAATGTATAAAAATATATTCATTTTTGAAGTGGTAATGTTACTTCTGTACTCCACTGCTTGAAAAGAAAGCCTCCCTCATTTTATTGAATAAATGTTTCAATTTGAGTTAAAACATGTAACTACATGTTAGAACAGGTAACTACAACTCCCATTTATTGTTGGCCAACTTTACTGTGTCAGTCCCTAATATTATACTCTCTTAACTACATTAAAAAGATTCTATATTGAAATCTCACATTCTTTTTCCCTCGGCTAGTTCTTAGAAACAGAAGTTTTTATGTATCTGCATTATTATGTCTGGATGTAAGTTCCACTTCAGAGCCACGAGATATAACCGTTTCTGTATACACATTAGCAATATTGATGCCTTTTTTTCCAATATCTTATTCTCTCCTGTTTTAGGAATAAAAGTATTTCATTTCTCTGTCAGTGCAAGCATTTTTGCATGAGATGCAATTTCATTTCTAATCTGGCCTGTATTTTGACCATGACACAGTAAAAGAAATAACAAGTATTCCAGAATTATGACTATTTTCTATGTGCTATCTAATTGCATCACACACTATTTTTCATCATTAGACAAGCAGAAAAAGTTTAGTTCAAACAATAACTACAGGAAATATTTCACTTTTCCTAAGAAACCCAGGGGTTTTCCTCCCGTCACAAGATTTTCTCCACTCAATAGTTGACTTATTTTTTTAAAAAAATGTATAAAATTCAGAAACTTTTTCTGTGATAATCTTTCTGCTCTGTGAGGGTTGAATGTCATGAACATTCAAACCTGGCAGACTGTTCCTTACTAAACCAGACAATGGGAGCAAGATCATCATGAGCTTTGAACTTGGCTCAGAGCCTGTCACACATTGCTCTGTACTCACACAGTGATTCTTGTGTGCATGTGGGGAGAAAGGCAAAGGGATCTGTGGTGCCATCACCCCTTTTCCCTCCAGGGAGCACAACTCAGTGCCAGCCTGGTGCAGAGCAGTGGCTCAGCAGCATCACTGCCACCACAGGCCGGCTGTCTCAAGAGGCAGACAGATATGGATGGCCAGGACTGCCTGATCAATAGACCTTTTGTCCAAGCTTCTATCACAAACAATAGGAGCTGCAACAATTCAAAATATATTTAGGTAAATACTGGGAACTAGCAAGCCCAACACTGCCACAGAGACCAAAACCAATTCCCCAGCACCACATTTTCTGGGTCCCAAACGGGGACTGTCAGGATCCTCAGCCTTGTTTCAGCCCGTCTTTTCTTTTATTATCCTCAATGCTCTCCAGGTCTGAGAGCTGAACATGGTTTTCCAGAGCAGTGACTGCAAGAGTGATGCATTCAAACTCAGTATTAATGTAAAGAACTACTGCAGAAGCTTTATTGAGGCTCCAGCCTCTCTGGACATCTGTATTGTACAACATGGATACAAGGTGATAGGCACCTAAGATTACAGATACTGATAACTATATATTCCTAAAGGGTCCTGTCCCTCTGGATAGATTTTTTCAGAGAATGAATTTGGTTCCTCCAATCCAGAAGGCCGAATCTTGCCAGGACACATAATCTCACTTGTCTTCAGAAAAACCAGTCACCTCCCCTCACACAGAATCAGAGCAGGCAACCCCACCTATCCAGTGCTAGGGCAGCAGGAAAGCACTCATCAAATGGCATGTAAAGACCAATGGAACACACACAGAGGAACAAGTGAGAAAATAAAAAATTACCTCCAGGAATTGCTAAGCTTTTTAGACAGAAATATTGCAAAATAATTTTACATGGTCAAGTGCTCTTGCTATTGTTGTAAGACAAAAACAAACTGTGTGAAGCTCATCTCACACTCATTGAAAAGTCATGTTGGACAAGGTCACAAAGCTCCTGTGCCCCATCTGATTTGGCAGCCAACGGTACATGGTTCTTGTGCTTTCCAGCAGACAGATGTGTGTGCACAAAGCTCATGCACAGGGAAAAAAGGTCATCTCTGACCTCTGCTGCCCACCTCTTATGGCATTCACCCTGCTCCTCAAACCCCTTGGCTCTTCCTACCCCTGACAGCAGTATTTGACAAGAGCCAAAGGATTTGGCTCCTGCCAGAGGATTTACAAGAGAAAGGCAAAGTTGTACTTTATTGCTGCAGTAATGGCTTTGCACAGAAATGGAACAAAACAGCATCTACTCAGATGACAGAGGTACCTGTTGAGGGGGCTCCAGGTGGGGGAACAGAGTGGTCTCCAATGTGTTTACATTTGCAGCAGCAAATGGGAAATGTGATGTTTGGACAGTCTAAGGGTCACTTCCACAGAAAGACTGATGATCTGACATGATAAATACCTGTTTTGTGCAAGAACCTCCCAGCACAGATCCACCTGTGGAACATAAAGAAATAAAATGGAGGATTTTGCTCCGGTCTTTCAAGTTGTGAGTTGGAGTCTGGACAAAATAAAGATCTTTTTTCCTGATGATTAGAGGGTGCAGCTTCGTTATGCTCACACAGAGCTCCCAGAGCTGAAGCAATGTAACAGGCTGCAGGAAACTTCATTATGTCTCCAATAACACTTTCTAGAAGCCCAATAGCATGAATCTGTCAGCTCTGCTTAGGTAAAAGATCTAGATTTGAGTCAATATTATAGCTATTATGTTTAACAACCAAAACCATAGAGAAATGGTTTTGTCTTCTCTTAGAGTAAAGTGTTAAACTTGATTAATTGCAGGCACTCAAAGCTCTGATCATCATTTAATGGATTATGCATAAAGGAAACACTCCCTGGAGTAGTAGAAATATTATGCAAGGGTGAAATAATATCAAGACCATGATATATCAGCAATTCTGCATGAACAAAGGAAAACATGATCATCACAGCACATGGATCGCTCAATTCTCTGACCCTCATTCTCCTACAGGTATGAGCTCACTGCTCACACACTGATTTTGGGATTAAGGAAAGAATTAAGGGTATTATTTCATTAATTAACTGTTGATAGTTATGTTTTAAAGACAGCTACGTTATATACATACATGTATGCAGTTTGTATACAGTGACTGCATTTCAGTCACTACAGAGTTAACACTTCTTCTGGTGCTTTAAGATGAGACAACATCTGTGGAAGAGGCAGGTAAAGAAGTGGCAAATGTTTGAGCCAGGACTCTTGTAACATCAGCTGTAGGACTGGGTGCAGGTCCTGTCCTGCTCTGCAGCCTTTTTTTTNCTCCACGATACTGTGATTACAGCCAGTACCCACAAAAATGACAGCTCACATGTAAAAGAAACAACTCCTGTACCTGCAACACAAGTAACTGATGAGAGCCCACTTTCTGCAACTAAAACCCTTCTCTTTTCACATGCGATATCCCTGCCACCCTTCCAGTTTAATTGATGCTGGGAGCTTCCAGCTATACTCTACAAAAAGGTGGATACCTGTGCTTAAACCTAAATAAAAACAACTTTGATGTACCTTAGTTGCAGAAAGTAGTGTCAGACTCCCTGGCTTGTGCTACTGTGTTCCATCACTAAATTAGATAAGTCTCATCCCAAATGCTAGCTTGTTTCTGCCAGCCTGCGCTGCTTAAGAAATGGAAAGCACTGAGATAAAAGGCAGCTCTTTTCTACCTACTTGAGGACATTAATATGCCCCCCCCCCACACTAAATCTCCCTTCCTTTCAAGAGTCACTCAAAGCAAGGGGGATAGGTTAAAAAAATGCTCTTCTAATAAATTAAAAATCAATAGTTTAAGCTTTATCCTCAAACATCCAAGATAAAAGTGCTTAGAAAAAGAATTATTTTAACAAACACACTTTCCTGTCTTAAAAGTTTCTGCATCTGCAGAACACAAAGAAAACTTTGGAAAGTGCAAAGGAAACATGAGGTCAGTCTCAGATACCAAGGTTAAACAAATCACTGATTTCTATAGCACACAGGTATTCTGTGCTTGTCTGCCAGGGCAGATCCATCAGGCAGCTGCCCCTCTGCATTTTAATCACCATCCACAGCCACACAAGGCACTCATAATTTGTTGTCAGCAGTCTTCAGAATCCTGGAGCTCAAGAGCCTTTTCAGATACACTGATTTTAGGTATAGGCACATCATACCACCACATCCCAGCTTCATGAGGGTATATCCCTTCACTGCCTTGGCTCCTGCACTACTTCTTCCCACAATTCCTTCATGGCCTCTGACCACACACCCACCAGTTACTTGCTGCAGCTGAGCTCTGTAATCCCAAATCCTTGTGTAAGTGACCACATTTGTAGTCACAGGGAGCCCTTGCTCTACCTGCATTAGGCATAGCTCTGCAGCCCTAGGGAATCCAGCAGCAACAATTTCATGCTCTTGCACTGCCAAAAGATGAAGCTATTTAAACAAAAATTAAAATCACACTTATATAGCAAAGTTAATCAGGCAGAACATTCTGCTCACTGTTCTCTGTTCCTATATGTCTGGAGCTGCATTTTTTTCAGAAATCTTCACACCACAGGTATAAAGAAGAGACACATTAGAGCTGTAAGAACATCAGAGAGCTTCAGACGTGCTGAAGATTAAAGTGGATAATACTCATCTGAGATTTCAGATAGCTAATATTCCCCAGCACTACTCACACCATTTTTGGAACTATCCACTTTAGCCTTAGTATCTAAGAAGGGGAATCTGGGATTTTATATATGTGCCATGTATCCTGATTTTCTTCAAAGCAATATAAAAATATCTCAAACAGCTTCTTAAAAATACATATCCTCACTGTTCTGTTTGTTCCCTCTGTTTTAAGCTCACAGGTATTCCTACTTCTGAGAAATTGGCCCAGTTTTCTTGTTCTTCAGCAAGAAATATCTGAGCCAGCATCCCATCTCTGACCTTGACAGCCCCCCTCTGCGATGACAAAGTGTATCATGTCTATGCTCATTCAGTCTCCAGCCCCTGTGATACAGCTGCCAAAGGAGGTGCCAGTTGTCAGGGTATTTCCTTTCTACTAAGCACTGCCAGCTTGGCTGGAACCACGCTGCCAATGGCCAGAGGATTGCTAGAACCTGGCCCACAGAAGAGTTTCAATTTTAGCAGATCCATCCAGGAGCATATTATAAACCAGCAGCTTAAAGTCTAGCTGACTAATTAGGTCACCAGTTTAGAATATTGATTTTGGTTTTAAATGCTTCTTTTCTTGTCATCTTTCCAATCCCATAGACTGTCTCAGTCTAGGCTTAAGTGGCAGAAGATGACAACTGCCCCTTGGCACCTAACATGCTTGGAATATATTAGAAAATATTATAAACATTATAAATGCTATAAAAGATTCTTCTCAGCATTTCATCTTACAACAACCTCAATCCTGGCTGCAGTTCCATGAAGCATTAAATAAATATTGGCAAATTGTGCTCTGAACTTTTTACATTGCACGACGCCCATCAGCATAGTAGCAAAGGAAAAGAAAGGACACATATTTGGAACAGATTTGATCCGCCTTTCCCTGATTCCGATGGCGGTGCTTGACTCGCAGGGTAACATTGCCACCCGGCGGGCAGAGGCTCCCGGGCCGGGCTCGGAGTTGCGGGAGGCTTGGCGGAGCTGAGGAGCCGTTCCGGAGCCGCTGCCCCGGGAGTCGCCGGCCTTGTCCCAGCACCTGCACATACCTGGCTGCGGCCCAAGCCCACCTTTAGGGGCAGGAGGCCGCCGAAGGCTAGGGGGTCATGGTAGAAACCTGGCAGAGGAGCGGCGGGGAAGGGGAGGTGAAGGACAGGCGAGGTGTACACCGGGTACAGCTGAGATGTCACCACGGTCCCTCCCTGCCCAGAGCCCCCTTCTCCACCGGCGGAAGCAGCATGCAGCCTGCACGGACCTGGAGGGAGGCAGCCGGGCTGTGGGAAGGGGTGGAAGTACGCAGGCAGCACTCAGCAGTGCTTCGGGAGCAGGGCTGGGATCCCGGCAGCGGGACCGGCTGAGGACGCGGCAGTGTCGGCAGTGTCACACCACACGCGTGAGCACAGGAACCTCGGAGCCTCCCCACAGCAGCGGCAAAACTGAGGGCCACCTAAAACTTGGTGTTCCTTGCAAGAGAGGACAGTTAGGAAAAGCAGTTACTGGGCCACTCAGCTTCCTCTTTTATCAAAAGTTGGCTGAGAAGCCTGTTCCACAAATCAGTCTGGTTACAGTATGGGACAGAGTTATCCCCATAAAAAAATCAAGGGAGCACAGTCATGAAACATTTAGAATAAAGCAGCAACCTTTATAGCTGTAGCCAAAAGGAATTAATTTATTTTTAACTATAAAAATCCAACAACAAAATGTTTGAGAAATTAGGAAAAGTCCCTTTGTAATTTCAAAATTACATGAAAATAGGCCCTACAAACAAGTGAACTAGAATAAGCCAGATGATTTTTAAAGCTTCATGAATAATGACAAAAGAGACAAAAATCAAATACCCAGCACATAAATTTTCACATGAAACCTGCAGTGCAGAAGAAAAGGACATGTCAAGAGTTTTGCACGAAACACCCCCAGCAGAAAAATGTCCGATGTTGCCCTGGTGTTGGTTCTCATCTAGCTCTCTTGCACATAATTCATCACCTACAGTGACCTCAACTATTTCTGTGATCATATGTGGGGTGACATAATATTCCCACAACAACCTGAGTCATCAATGCAAGTTTCCTGGTGAAAAGTAAAACAGCAAGGGAGAAATCAGGCTGCTGCTTAGAGTGACTTCAAACACAACCAAAATCATGGCTGAACTTCCTGCATCCAGTAACAATATTTTAAGTAAATTTGCTTTCAAGTACTGGGATGTATCTATGCAGAAAGAAGGCAAATTTTTCCCATACTCTAAGTTTAAAAACTCAAAGGGCAAAACAATATTGGGAGTATCATCAGCTTTGAGTTTTGTTGTCTCAATTATCATACTACAGAAAGACTGGCACAGTATCTCTCATGGAAAGTTTTCATTGAAGTGATGCATCATTACTTCACTCACCCTCTACTGTGCATCACCTTTAAAATTGCAACTCAGAGAAGAAAAACCCAAAGGAATGGTCAAGGTTCAGTTACTTTGGCAACCCACTACTGAGAGACCTTGGAGCAAATACAAATTGTCTTTATTTCATACTGACAGTCTGATAAGGTATTTTGAGGGTAGCACTAAGCGAGCAACCGTATTCTAGAAGTGTTAGAATTGTAACAGTAAGTATCCAAGCCCCAAAAGCCAAGCACCAGCTCAAAAGATGTACTTTATTTCATTATAAAGCAGATTCTTTTAGGCATTATTTCTTTTTGTGAACATCCACTGTATGGCCAGCAGGTCCCGCTTTGAGGACACAGCTGTTTGATAAGAAAGATTTACCATTAGACCACAAAAATACAGATGCACAGGACAAATGCTGCTTCAACTCTGAAGAGCAAATGGTCTAAACTGCAACCAGTCCAAACAGATATGACCAAAAATACAACTCCAGCCCAGCCATACCAGCAAGCACACAAGTGCAGTCTTTTACATCAAAACGAAGTTTATATTCAGCTTCCTGGAAAAACAACAACAAAAAAACCCAACCCCAAAGCAGAACTGTATCAGAACCCTTTCTCTCTCCTTTTAATGCTACTTTTTAACTGTCCGCATTTCACATCACAGTTGTGCTGTGGTGCACTACTTCATGAAAAACAGAAAATGATTGAATTAATCTGACATCAATAGTGAACGGCTGACAGTGATCATTTCATGGATACTTCATCCCAATTCTTTTATGCCTTTTCCATTTGTGATCTTCAGCCCAGGCATTTGACTTTCATTGATAGGTGCATCTCATTTCCATATTTGCAGACCTCCCATGTTTGGTATCTGAGCTCAGGGTATTAACAAGGGTTTCTGGATGTCATCTGTGCTCCTTGGGTGTGTAACAGAGTCCCACCACTCCAGCAGGAACAGTGACTCACATACTATACCGCGTGCCCAACATGCTAAAACACACAGAAGGCATGTTGATACATTGTAAAGAAAAGTTCCACCATTATAACTCCTCATTCTGGTTTCCATGTTGTCCAACACTGACTGAAGCAAAGTGTATTTACAAGAGTCATACACAAATATTTGCATTTGGTCCTAGGCACCTGATTAGTACTGACAACCTAAATTAAAATGGAAAATTAAGTTGTATTCTGGTCCATTACAGCTTTAACTGTAAACTCTCCACTTTGAAGGTGTCATCTTCAAAAGAGGAATCCCAATACCTTCTGAAAAAGTATTTTCCTATGTACAACTCAAATCCATGAGATTATAGGATGGAAAAGCCTTCTACATAAGCCCCTTAGTGGAGTAATCTGACAAGGGGCTCATATCTAGATCTACAGAAACAGATAAGTAACATCCATTCTTTCCAGTCTTTTGTGGTAATGAGACTCAAAAAATTCACTAGATATGAGTAATCAGATAACATTCTGATTGTTATGAGACCAGAATTCATTATCAAGGAAAGAAACTTCACTGCAGCAAAGAGCACAAGCAGATTTGCATCTAAGCAGCCGTAACACTCATTCCTTTGAGCCAGCACCAGAAGTACAGTCACTAATGGCAATAAAGACTAATTAAAAGGCTTTACAAAGTTGGATTAACAAGTTTCAAAGTAGCAATTTTTAGGTACTGGTTCTGGCAGAATCTGGATTTACCTGAGTTTTCTGCTTGTGCAGGAACAGTGATGGGAAAGGACACATTCCTTTCTTACACAGAAACATGAAAACAGTCTCAAGCCAATACTCAACATCTGACAAGGTCTAGTGTAGTAATTACAAGACAAAACATTTGGAATTGAAGATTCATTTAGTAAAAAGAAACAACTGCCTTTCAAATCTGCCATACTGAAAAAAACCCTGAACACCTGGAAACACCATTTGTGCTTAGAACCGTAATTATGGAACTTGAATATCAGATAGAGAGGCTTTTCTCACCATTACTGCAAAGGAGCTGCAAAAACAAGTTAAGTGGAAAAAAAAAGCCTTCCAAATATTCATTTAACAAACCTTAATTAAAACCTGTAAAGGCTTCAGGTTACTAAACGTGTAAGGGGCTCAAAAAATTTTCAGGAGTCATTGAACTAAATCCAAAGTCAGAAAGCTGACTCTCCCAACACATAATTAAAAACAAATTTCTTAAAAAAATCTTTTGCACATCTTCCTCATCAATTTATAAAATGCAAACAGTATGCTAGAAAAGTTTGAACACAAGGGAATGTACTTTGGAAACATTATTAAAATATGTATTTCTATAGAATGACACTATCTAGTTTATGATACTTCTTTTTCCAACTGGCTACACTTTGAGAATGTCCCTCCTCTCTTTCCTGGGTCCATGAGAAGTTAGGTTTAGAAAAGAAGAGCTCCCATACTGCCAACTTCACTCTGTTCCTTTACAAAAATTTCAAAGTACTGATAAATTATGGTGACAGCAAGCAGAATTCCAGTTCCAGAGCCAATTGCCCCAAGGAAGTCTGCCAGCACAGAGAGGGCACCGATACAGAGCCCACCAAAGGCAGCAGCTGTAGGAATGTACCTGTAAAACATGAAATGAGAACAGAAGAGGGGCCATTAGAGTTTGCTCAGGATAGTAACAAAAAAAGTCAGTGGCAGAATACTCTCCTCTTGTGGGTCTGCAATCAAAGGTAAGGCACATGCAATAATGCCAGTACACCGGGTAAGGAAATAAAATGCTCAGCTTAACTGGAGAAGTAAAAGATGCTACACTGAGGAGAAGGTATTACAGTCCACCATGCAATTATGCACAAATATTAAACTTACGGCCACTGGCTCTTCAAATAATCTATAGATGACTGAAATCCAGTTACAGTAACTTTTCTATAACACAAAGGGCACATAGGTCCTACCCTGAAATCTGAAAACCTAAAGACATCGACCCCTGCCCACCTCTGCACCTAGGAGATTTAACTAACTACCTGTTTTAGAAGCCAGGTCTGCATGAAAACAGTATTCAAGATGAATAACACATGAAAAATTACAATAAGCTGACTTCTGGGTCAGTTTGAAGTAGTAAAGTAAACTGAAATGCTCATTATTAGCTATCCTGAGAAGAATATATAAATGAAAAAATAAAACAGGAAAATAAAAGGTCCAGAATTTAAGGCAAATCCTTTAAATGCAAGGGAAAAAAAAGCTGTACTGTACATGTCTTCCATTAATGAGATAATGTTCTATGTCTAATGCATGTAAGATCAAAGCTGAAATAATATCTGTGTTCTAGGATCTAGAAAATGGAAATCAAACCTAACTTTGCCATGTGTTTGCCCATAACACTTTGCATGAACAGCCAGTGAATATGTAGCTCACCTGTTGAGTTCATGTACCATTGAAGTTTCTCTGTGGCCTCGCATTACCATTTGCTGTTCTTTCAACTGCTTGGCAACCTGTATTGAATCAAGGAATGGAGCAAGTAAGTTTAGTGTCATTTACCAAGGCCATGAAATATGCTGTGCAAGTACTGTGGGAAAACAGAAGCAAGACATTGTAGTAAATGGTGGTGGGGTTGGGCGCTTTTTGTATTGTTTTAGGTTTTGGATTGTGTTTTACGTTATTCATCTGAGTTAAAAATATCCAGTATTTTAACTTCAGTTAAATTACAGTCACAGGCACATTTCTATCTGTCAATTATACAAAGCTTTTTGGATAATTCTAGTCCTACTGAGAAAAGGAAAATTTGGATATTGGTAGGTTCTCATACACATAATTCAATTCATGTTTTGCCATCTACCCTCCTCCTGATGAGGGTTTCATAGATGTTGCGAAACCATTCCCTGAAGTGTCCATTCCGTTTCAGTTTCCTGAATTCAGCTGAGTCAACTATTTAGTTGTGGAGCCACACTAGAAACCAGACTTCGAATCCCTTCTTGGACCATTATTCTTAAACTGCATTTCTGCAGTTGCACAGAGCCCTGCAAACACTTTACAAACAGCTCTGGGTAACAAACTCTAGCAGGGGAACAGGAAGGTGCTCATCACGGACTCCATGCACTGAGAAAACACATTTTCAGATGAATTAGCTGCCAGTTTTCCACTACACAGTGATCATTTAAGTAATGATACATCAACTTTTATTTCTGACCATTTTGCATGAACTTAAAATAATTTTACTTAGTATCAGGAAAAGTATTAAAGTGTTAAAAACTGTCTGTTGGTTTACTCTGAAATAAAAACTTGACTGTACATGGTTATGAGTGCCCCCTGCATGCCTGAGAAGCAGTAAGATGCAAGCCCAAAAGAGAGTGCTCACACTGTTACAGTAACTATGCAATTACTTATTTGTTAAAGAATGGATTAAACCATTCCATATGGCTGCCAAACTTCACCTCCTACCCAAAACTATACAATACAAATATACCACAATGACAGCTAATTTCCATTTTGCTTTCCAACTCCAATTTCAGGATGATATAGTTCCTGAATGTTACATATCCTGTAGCAAATGGAATTTTTGAGAAGCTAGCCTCAGGTACATTAATGCACTGCACTATAATCTCCATTATCAGTGCTCTCAGGTTAAAAATAACAACCTCTAGTTAACTTTCCTACAAAGGAAGCTCAGAACTCTCGGTGTCAGGAATGGCTGAGATGTACCTGCAAGTTTTTAAATGGCAACTGCTTTGCACACAGTGCACCTGTCATGTGGCACTGAAAGCGTTTCTACCTCTCCTGTTATCTTTCCTGCTCTCACCGATCACACATTTCTGTGTTCTACATTTCCTAATTCCAATGAAAGCAATTTAAGTTTTGATGTTGTTTTGAAAAAGCTGTAAAGAAAACAGGAAAAAATTACTCCCATTCTGTCTTAATCTTTGCCAATTAAAAAAAGACACAGTCCCTGTTTACACAAACAATGAATATTACCAACAAGATTACCAGCAGAACAGCTTTTTCAGGAGAAAGTCAGTCTTATTCTTACAACAGCCCATCTGTTTTCATCATGTAAGCTTACATACTCTGTCATTTTAAACTTACATCTTTGGCAGAAGAGCCAGAGACTTCAATCCATGTCTTAGAGAAGAAAGCACAGGAGCCCAACATAAATACAATATAAACAACTGCATGTACAGGGTCTTCCAACACAGAAGAAAAAGACTCTGGAGGTGACAGGTAATAACAGAGTCCACCAACTGGGTAAGCACGAGCAGGGCCTCCAGATGATGTGTCCTGGAAGAAGGAAGCAAGCAGTCAGTCACCAATCTTCTCACTATTTCTTAGACATTGAGCCAAGTCCTAGAAAATTTTTTATCACCTTTGTGTCACTTTGCATCATTACTACTGCAGCAGCGCACACATTTACATTCATCACAGCAAGCCTCATATGCTACCATTAATTCAAACAAATTACTGATTTAGGAGTTTCAGTGCATGACTACCTATCAAAGTGTGTCTTAATATTTAATATTCAGAGAACATCTCTTCCACCCCACATTCCAATCACCCCCTTGTAAAGATGTATGCAAGATGAGAAGGAATACTCACAGACCAGGTGCC
The DNA here is from genome assembly GCA_013397195.1 of Hylia prasina. NCBI lineage: Eukaryota > Metazoa > Chordata > Aves > Passeriformes > Sylviidae > Hylia > Hylia prasina. The sequence goes on from VYXD01005952.1 coordinate 449,065, forward strand.
CAGCAGGCTGACCAGCAAGTTGCCACTGAAGCGGGCAGAAAGCATCTGAGAGATGACATACAAGTTTGACACCAAGGCAGACTGGAGAATAATGGGAATGTTGGAAGTATAGAACAACTTGATAGGGTAAGTGTTGTACTGGCCCCGGTAACGAGCAGATTTGATGGGAAGATCCACTCTGAAGCCCTGAAAAGTTTTCAAAAGAAAGCCCCCCATTACCTCTAGAAATTAACCCATACCAGAGATCATAAATTGCAAGCGCAAAGCCTTGACAGCAACAGAAGAAATCTGCAATCATTTTGTGCAAGTACAAATATTCTGCCCAGAGGGCTCTCCTCTCCATGATGGTACCCCTTCTGCAAAGGGTCTTTCTGCAAGCCTGCATGGTTGTCTAAACACACACCCACACACGAGAGAGTATGAAAGATTTAGACATCAGAAGAAATCTGAAGTTTCAAGAAGACTGAACAAAGCACGCAGGAAAAGAAACATTTAAACTTGTTATATTCTTCAGCAACAAACAGTAAGAGACACACAAAACTTCAAAGTATTTCCCAGTAAAAAGCAATAGCATTTGGGTTAGACAATATCACATGCACACATGCATCTAGGGTATTTTTATTTGCTTTTTTGTTTCTTTTTTCAGAGACCAAACTAAGTTTCAAGTCTTCTGTGTGACTACAGTAAGTGTGACTACAGTCACACTGTGGAAACTGATTAAGAGAAGGCAGTGTATAATGATTAAGAGAAGGCAGTGTATAATGAACATCCAGATGCTGCAGGTACAAAAATGAGCCTTGTGAATATATAATTTCTTGTAGAAGGAAGCACATTTCAGACCTACTTCCATATAGTTTTACAACCCTCATTATTTCAACTGACCTGGAAGTAAATGACAATTGCAAAGACAAAGATGGTGGCAATCAGATTCATGAGGTTGGGAAGATTCTGACGGTAAAAGGCCTCACGAAGAGCTCGGACTTTGTCTGTGCGAGTAGCCAGAAGATGAAACAGAGCAATGATGGCTCCCTCAAATTCCATGCCTTGAAAAGGAAAAGAAAAGCTGTTATTATCTCCAAGCTTCAGTGTTTTGTCCCATTAAGCCTACTTCTGAACTACAGGATTCAGAATGGGATTTCTGAGTCTTTTGCATCTTGAGCATGTTCTCAGGCTTTTATACTGTCACCCTTCATATCAGGTATGTTATTTCCAAGATTTTTTTAAAATCCCCTTGAAGTGGCCTAGAAACTAAATCAGAACCCAGCATGGGATAACTTTATTGGTCTCTAGAAACATTGACAAGCATCAAGTTCTTTCTTTCCTCCTCCTGATCAAAAAAAAGTAAGCTTACAGGGAAGCATCAGGTTTTCTAGAGTCAGTTGTGGTGAGACACAAGTTATTGTTTGGATTACAGCAAATGGCATAACCTCACTTCTGTTTTCTACCATACAGCAGTAAACAGGATCATCTCCAGTGGAGTTTGGAGAACAAGGTCTTTAGGGCAAAGTGTAAAAAAAAGGTTAAGGAGCAGAAAGAAACAGCTAATATTTGGTCAGTAAGTTGGGCAGCAACCATAATACAATGGCTGGCTATTACTGCTGACTTTTAATGAAGGCACTGTCAGAAATTCAAGGTCAGTAAATATCTTGTGAGATACTACAAATTGAGAAAAAATGTCTTCGTGTTTGCACTTTGCACAGCAGCATGTGCTGCATTAGCAAGATTCACTACACAGTCAAGATGGTAGTAACAGCATTTGGCATTAACAGTGAAAAAAAAAAAAAAAAGATGCCTTTTTGTACAAACTGTTGGGAAAGAAAACAAACTGTGCCATATTACCTCGCCCGGTGTTCACTGTGGTAGGACTGAATGCTTTCCACACAATGGTCTCACAGATATTAGTAGCAATGAAGAGAGAGATGCCAGAACCAAGACCATATCCTTTCTGAAGCAGCTCATCCAAGAGCAGAACTATCAAACCAGCAACAAAAAGCTACAGTAAAAAAAGAAATACAGCATTAGTACCAAGTCTTTTTCATTTTGTTAGAAAAATAATGTGTATTAAAATATTAGACTATATGTGAAGAAGTAGGTACATTTGGGCCTTTTTTTTCTCTGCATGTGGAACAGCCTGTATTTAAGGCTGATTTTTGATCCTTTCAGGGGAAGAGTAAGTAGAGAAGACTAGAAATTACCTGGATTGTGATAAGCAAGCAGATGCCAGCACCCATCTCAGATGGGTCTCCATACATTCCAGTCATTACATACACAATAGACTGTCCAATGGTAATGATCATTCCAAACACTACAGAATAAAAAGAAAAAGTATGTATTTATCCTGGATATTTATGTTACTGGGCAATTAGAGAAATAGAAATCACTTCTTTGCAGAGAATCTTGGTTTCAGCTGAGATAGAGTTAATTTTCTTTGTAGTAGCTGGTAGCGTGCTGTGGTTTGGATTTTCCATGAAATAATGCCGATAACAAGCTGATGTGCTGTTGTTTTAGTTGTTGCTCAGCAGTGCTTACCCCAAGTAAAGGACTTCTCAGTGTCCCCTGCTCTGGCAGCTAGCAGGTGCACAAGCTGGGAGGGAGCATGACAAGGACAGCTGACCCTAAGTGGCCAGAGGGATATTCCATACCACAGAACATCAGGTTCAGCACTCCAACTGTGGGGACTGGCCAGGAGGGGCTGATCACTGCTCACTAACTGGCTGGGCATTGGTCAGCTGGTGGTGTGCATTGTATTGCGCATCATTTGTTTCTCTGAGGTTTTATTTCTCTCTCTCCTTTTTGTTACAGTTGTTGTTATTGTTGTTGTTATATTGTACTTTGTACTAGTTACTGAACTCATGTTTTTAACTCAACCCATGAGTTTTTGGTTTTGTTTGTTTTTTTTTTTTCTGGTTCTCCCCTCCTTCCCACAGGAGAGAGAAGGATTAAGTGTCCCATGCAATACTTAGTTGCCAGATGGGGGTTAAACCACAACATTTGGGAAGGAATACATAAGTCGCAGGATGCTTAAATTCAAGAGCAAGTTACCACTGTTGTCCGAAATCTGGCACTGAGAACAGAAATGCACACAGATAGTTCAGAAACAAATGCACTTAGAAGCAAGTGGGTTTGGTTACCAAAGGCTGCTTTAGATAACGAAAACTCTGAGGGTGCTAAGATATTACTGTAGCAATTTATGATTTTTCCAATACACATATTCGTAAATAGTGTACAGCTTCAAAGAGCTACAAAACACACAATTTTTTTCTGGAAGTCATTATCAACTGACCACAGAGACTCTTTATTGATGAGAAAGACCCATGCCTGGAGCTGCAAGGTATAAACAGCTACAACCAACATCTTAATCACTATGAAATACTCAGATTAACACTGACCATTACAGTTCAAAGGTTGAGTATCCACAGTCTCTACGCTGCTTCACTTGTCTGGAGAGATTACAGCAGAAATGCCAATTGCACTGATACTTTTCCTTTTCACACCTTTCTGAAGCTTTAACAGCCAACAAGGCAGAGAACTGCCAGTAAAAGACCAATGAAATACAGAACACGACACACAGCACTACAGAAACCTGCAAGTCCAACTGCAGCATTCATCCCATGGTAAATTCACACTTTCCACTGTTAGGTTGAAATACTCTAAATCACCAGGGCTCAACATGAGCTTTTACTCACATTTCTGGGCTCCATTGAAAAGAGCTCTGTCCTTTGGGGTGTCACCAACCTCAATTATCTTAGCACCTGCCAAGAGTTGCATGATGAGCCCTGAAGTGACAATGGGTGAAATGCCCAGCTCCATCAATGTTCCTGCCAGACACAGGAAGAACAGTGAAGTTCAAAGTTAGTTTTTATCAACATTCACATCACAAAGGAGAAGATCTAAAATTCCAAATCTCCATAAATGTAAAAGTTATCAATGATAACAAAAGTGTCTTTGAAGTCAGTTTGATACATAGTACTCCTCAGTACCTCAAAAATACTGTGTTCACCAAAAAATACTTTTGCTGTCAAGAATAGATTTACTCTGCAAAAAACAAAGTATTAGATAAACTGATAACTTAAATGATACAGAATGACAAAGTGAATTCAGGAAACTGTCACCTTTCTTAATTCATAGCTGCATTAGAAAGTCTCCCCAAGAAACAGAATTTTTTATCAATTATTATGCATTTTAATCTTCTGTGTGACAGACTCAAAGATGTCACCCAGGAAACCAGAGCACTCAAGGAAAATGATTTTGAAACACAAATCACAAATCTTGAAGATTGCAACAGCTGCAATGCAGGTAATTCAGAACTGTCTCTTCCCTAACCATTTCCCTCAAAATAAAGAAGCTCATTTCTTGCATGTATACTAGATTGCACACAGTCAACCATAAAGTAATTTTGTCCACAAAGCTGTGCCTATCCCAATGCCACACTGGTTTATGACTTTAAATAATATAGAAAAATTACATTTCTCTCTCCACTTCAGTTTTTGTATTCATTACAATGGAACGGCATGCAAGTCCAAAACCATTTTGATTCAAGTTTAAAAAAATGCTCTCCTGAAAGTCTGGCCATACCTCTATTTGATGCCAAAATCACTCTCATCCAGTAGAAAGGATCTGCAGAGTCTGATGACATAATGCCAAACAAGGGAATCTGCATTTCCAACCAAGANAGCGTGCTGTGGTTTGGATTTTCCATGAAATAATGCCGATAACAAGCTGATGTGCTGTTGTTTTAGTTGTTGCTCAGCAGTGCTTACCCCAAGTAAAGGACTTCTCAGTGTCCCCTGCTCTGGCAGCTAGCAGGTGCACAAGCTGGGAGGGAGCATGACAAGGACAGCTGACCCTAAGTGGCCAGAGGGATATTCCATACCACAGAACATCAGGTTCAGCACTCCAACTGTGGGGACTGGCCAGGAGGGGCTGATCACTGCTCACTAACTGGCTGGGCATTGGTCAGCTGGTGGTGTGCATTGTATTGCGCATCATTTGTTTCTCTGAGGTTTTATTTCTCTCTCTCCTTTTTGTTACAGTTGTTGTTATTGTTGTTGTTATATTGTACTTTGTACTAGTTACTGAACTCATGTTTTTAACTCAACCCATGAGTTTTTGGTTTTGTTTGTTTTTTTTTTTTCTGGTTCTCCCCTCCTTCCCACAGGAGAGAGAAGGATTAAGTGTCCCATGCAATACTTAGTTGCCAGATGGGGGTTAAACCACAACATTTGGGAAGGAATACATAAGTCGCAGGATGCTTAAATTCAAGAGCAAGTTACCACTGTTGTCCGAAATCTGGCACTGAGAACAGAAATGCACACAGATAGTTCAGAAACAAATGCACTTAGAATCAAGTGGGTTTGGTTACCAAAGGCTGCTTTAGATAACGAAAACTCTGAGGGTGCTAAGATATTACTGTAGCAATTTATGATTTTTCCAATACACATATTCGTAAATAGTGTACAGCTTCAAAGAGCTACAAAACACACAATTTTTTTCTGGAAGTCATTATCAACTGACCACAGAGACTCTTTATTGATGAGAAAGACCCATGCCTGGAGCTGCAAGGTATAAACAGCTACAACCAACATCTTAATCACTATGAAATACTCAGATTAACACTGACCATTACAGTTCAAAGGTTGAGTATCCACAGTCTCTACGCTGCTTCACTTGTCTGGAGAGATTACAGCAGAAATGCCAATTGCACTGATACTTTTCCTTTTCACACCTTTCTGAAGCTTTAACAGCCAACAAGGCAGAGAACTGCCAGTAAAAGACCAATGAAATACAGAACACGACACACAGCACTACAGAAACCTGCAAGTCCAACTGCAGCATTCATCCCATGGTAAATTCACACTTTCCACTGTTAGGTTGAAATACTCTAAATCACCAGGGCTCAACATGAGCTTTTACTCACATTTCTGGGCTCCATTGAAAAGAGCTCTGTCCTTTGGGGTGTCACCAACCTCAATTATCTTAGCACCTGCCAAGAGTTGCATGATGAGCCCTGAAGTGACAATGGGTGAAATGCCCAGCTCCATCAATGTTCCTGCCAGACACAGGAAGAACAGTGAAGTTCAAAGTTAGTTTTTATCAACATTCACATCACAAAGGAGAAGATCTAAAATTCCAAATCTCCATAAATGTAAAAGTTATCAATGATAACAAAAGTGTCTTTGAAGTCAGTTTGATACATAGTACTCCTCAGTACCTCAAAAATACTGTGTTCACCAAAAAATACTTTTGCTGTCAAGAATAGATTTACTCTGCAAAAAACAAAGTATTAGATAAACTGATAACTTAAATGATACAGAATGACAAAGTGAATTCAGGAAACTGTCACCTTTCTTAATTCATAGCTGCATTAGAAAGTCTCCCCAAGAAACAGAATTTTTTATCAATTATTATGCATTTTAATCTTCTGTGTGACAGACTCAAAGATGTCACCCAGGAAACCAGAGCACTCAAGGAAAATGATTTTGAAACACAAATCACAAATCTTGAAGATTGCAACAGCTGCAATGCAGGTAATTCAGAACTGTCTCTTCCCTAACCATTTCCCTCAAAATAAAGAAGCTCATTTCTTGCATGTATACTAGATTGCACACAGTCAACCATAAAGTAATTTTGTCCAGAAAGCTGTGCCTATCCCAATGCCACACTGGTTTATGACTTTAAATAATATAGAAAAATTACATTTCTCTCTCCACTTCAGTTTTTGTATTCATTACAATGGAACGGCATGCAAGTCCAAAACCATTTTGATTCAAGTTTAAAAAAATGCTCTCCTGAAAGTCTGGCCATACCTCTATTTGATGCCAAAATCACTCTCATCCAGTAGAAAGGATCTGCAGAGTCTGATGACATAATGCCAAACAAGGGAATCTGCATTTCCAACCAAGAGATTAAATTAAAGACTTCATAGCATGCTTTAAACATTTCAGCTCTTCCTTAAAAAGGGAAGCAAACATACCTGGCAGCATACTAAGAAGATGAAGAGTGTGATAGCTGTCCATAGTACCTTTTCCTTAAACTGAATCTGAAGGGAATAAACATAAAACCAAAATCCATTAAGCAAACTTTCACAGTAGCACACTTGATTTTTTTGTGGAGGTACAAAGTACACAGCAACCTAAAGAAAATAATGTACTGTTCATCCCTTTCATCCACGTAAGACCAAGGAAAGCTACAAAGCTTTATTCAAAATTTAATCCAAATAAACAAGCTTCCACAGAAATGAGTCTTCCATTTTCATGAGTAAGAGCTTATCATGAGAAAAAAGCAGTAATAGGGAGCAGCTTATGTCAGCAAATAATCTTAGATTAGACCTTAGGAAGCAAAGGTTTTCAAGCTTCTGCTTTAACTTACTCTAGTTTACACTTCAATCTGTACTGCCTTGAACATCTCACCATGCACTGCTGTGACATAAACAAATCTGCCCAGCCGCATTTATTCTTCTACAAACACATTCACATGAGATGCACCACACATGCGCTCCACTAAAAACAATTGCACCTAAAACTGACATTCTCCCATGAGGGACAAAACCCCAAATCCCACAAATGCAAACTCCGAACATTTTATATCATACAAATACAAACCTAGGAAGAAAATTTTATCAACCTACCTTCCGTTCTGGCTTTTGAATTTCAGGCAAGATAACACAGAAGGGCTTGATCACTTCAAGAAATTTTACTGTACAGAAATAAGTTAAAAGACAAGGTGAACACACAGATACAATGAACACTGGAAAAAGCTCAAGCTGAACTGAATTTGGACATGTACTTTATATAATAAAAGTCCTAGTTCTGGGAAATTTTTGGTTGGTTAGTTTGGGGCAGGGTGTGTGTTCTGTATTATTACATTCTTATCTGTTCTAATTACACAGAGATTCAGTTAGCACATTTTAAGTACAGTATGGACTGGGAACAGAATTAAAAAAAGTCAAACATTTTCCCATTTCATTGATTAGGTTGACAGCCCCAAAAAACCTCTGTCATAGCTTTACATGAGTTTGTCAACACCCCATAACTTTTACTTCATGGTAGTTTCTCCCCAGCCTGACATTAGAGAAAGAAGTGCCTTGGGTATTGTAAATATATTTACATCTATTTAAATATATTGCTTTTCAGCCATATAGTTTAAGAATTCCTACAGACTTTTGGGCCATACAGCTTATGACCACAGTTCCTACCCACGCAATTCAGAAGCGTCAATTCAATGTCTACAGAACATCTCAAGCCATGATCCCCTCCTACCCAAAAAGACACATCCTTAGATCAGAAGTCTGTCTTAAAATAAGCATATAATGACAAGGGGATTTGCAAAGTCACAAGTTCTCCCCTAAGCAGAGAACTCTGAATTTGAAGAAGAGTTTATTCTAAATCTGCTAAGACAAATCTAAGGTTGCATTTCAACTAAGAAGAGTACAACAGTGCAGAACTGAAATTACCGCTGCCTTTCCACCTTTTCATGGAAGGCTGCAACTTCAGCGGCAACTTAGTAAAGCTTTAAGATCAGCCCACAAAAGATATTTTAATTTCAAATGATTATGTCTGAAAAGCTACATTGGACCACGATATTCAATTTAATGCAAATCAAGGGTCTCTCCAACATCTACAGTAATACAACAATCGACTAAGACGCTTTCCAAGCAGCTTTTTCTCGAGGTGTGGGATCCTGCAGATTCACATTGATCGGATCACTCCGGGATGCAGACACAGTCCCTCTGACAATGTGCCTGGAAGGGTCATGCCCGAGGTGACATCCCGCCCCCCACCCCCACCCCGANGGTCGAGAAGGGAGGGACACGTCAGGCTCCGAGCGCGGCCGCCTCCTTCCGCTTCCTGCCACGCGCCGCGGCCACCGCCGCCGCCGCGCATGCGCCGGGCCTTGGCCTCATCGCCCCCGCCTACAACTCCCATCATGCTCTGCGGCCAGAGAGAGAGACAGAGAGAGAGAGAGAGAGAGAGAGAGAGAGAGAGAGAGACCGAGACCGAGAGCGCAAACGAGACCGAGAGAGAGAGAGAGAGACCGAGAGAGAGAGACCGAGAGACCGAGAGACCGAGAGAGAGAGAGAGAGACCGAGAGAGAGACCGAGAGAGAGAGAGACCGAGAGAGAGAGAGACCGAGAGACCTTCCTGACGCGTGACCTCCCCGGCGGTGTGCGGCCTGCTGGGAGTTGTAGTCCTGCGCATCCCGCCATCTTGATGTTGTATGGGACCGGCTACTGTGTCATGTTGTGTCGAGGAACGCGTGTTTTAGCTACCAGAAAGCGTAGCGCTGGTTTAAGAGAGTTCAACAGATACATCCATAAATAAGTTTCCTGGTTATGTGTTTTTGTAGTGGGACGCTGTAGGCCTTGCTCTGCAGCAAGAACCTCCTTGCACCTGCCACACAACACGTGTGTCAGATGGTAGAAAGAGTGGCTTTGTCTAAATGCCTCAGCTGCCTTTGGCCCTTTGCAGTGATATGTGTAGGTCTCTGGACTCTGTGGTCGATGGAGATACAACTGGAGAAATATTCTGCTTACCTTACATCTCTGGAGAAATCTACTTTTCTCATACAAGTTTTCAGATGAGATAAATCATCCTCCAGAGGTATTTATCTGTATATATTTTAGAGCGAACTAAGGTGACAACTTCAGCCTAGATACCTGTATTTTAGGTATCAGACAGCTCCAGGTGTCAGTGTCCCACAGTCCGTGGCTGCCCGAGGCCATGTGTAACACACCCAGATCCAGCTGGACTTTAATAGAATATAAAACACTGGTGAAAATGTGAAGCTTTGGGCCACGTGTCAAGGAAGTGTTATAGACGAGCCACCAATTAGAATTTAGTATAAAAAGGAGTTATTGATTACAGAAATTTAGGATAAAAAGACCACGAGCAAAATGGGGAAGTGTTGAGCCCGGGAGTCAACACTGGTGGACAGAGAAGCACACGTCTCTCTCGCCAGCCTCCTCTGTCCACGATTTGTNTCAATATATTCTTAGTTTGACATCGGTGCCTTCGTGTGTGTAACATATACCAATATACTAAGGGAGGGAGATTTCCCCTTTTGCTAGTTGTTACCATGTTTGGATACTGAGTATCCCCGCTTGTGTACACATACTTTAATGTCTTTGTACTGCCCTTGGTAGTCCAGCGGGATGTGATGCAATCCCCGTTGGTCCCTGAGATTTTAACTGTATCCCTGGTTTTACAGAATATATTTTATAAATGCATGAATTAACCACTTCATCTATAACAGAAGTCACAGGACATCCACACATCACTGTGTCACTCGGCTGCACCAGCAAGGGAAATGTGCTCATAGTGGCTGATTCAGGTGTTTCTTTCAGAGAACCACTTAATGTTCGGTGTGTTTTCTAGGCCTCTACAGGGGGAGTTATCAGTGATCGGAAAAGAAAGGTAAACAGAAACCAAGAGAAAGAGTAAAGCAAATAGAGGTGCTAATACAAAGCAATTAAAGTCAGCAATTAAATTTATACACTCTATAAAATGCATAATGGCTTCTACAAAATCTCCCTGATAATTTCTGAGCATTTAGGTATGCTTTGATTATTTAATCCCTACTTTTCTGAAATTAATTTAAAAGACCACACTAAATACCGTGTAAATTTTTTTTTCTTTTACTGTTTTTTTTTATTGTTGGACTGTATATTTGCCCTTCTCCAGGCTTCTGAAACCATGCATCTCATCTGTGAGTTATTGAAGACATTGCCAATAGGTGTGAGAATGTTTTAGTTCTTGTCCAGGGTTGCTCATTTCAAAAATCCAGTTTATTGAAACTGGTTTTAATCCACCCATTTTTAATTAGAGATAAAGCAACTGCTTTCCAACTGACATGCTGTCTTGCAGAATTGATTCAATACGATTGTTTTACTTAGTAATGTGGATACTGTGCTAGTTTATCAGAGCTGGTAAGTGGAAAAGGGAGAACCAGCAGTGATTCTGTGGAAGTCTGGGTAGGGAAGCACAGCAGTGATTAGGGGATTGATGGTAGAAGCATGCAGTGAAATGCCAGAATTTGCACAGTCACACATGCTTTTTGTGCTTGTAAATTTTGTGCCATAAGAATAGAGAAAAATATTTCATAGACTGTTATTTGCACGGCTCACCTGTCAGACTTCTTGTGTTCCTGTTTTTTATTTTTTAAAATAATTTTAGACAATACGATAATTTGGTTCTCTACTGTAAATAAAAAAAAAAGTATAATTACACAGAATTGTCTACTTAGGGAGGACGAAAACTCATTAGATTTTGCCTACCTTTATTTTGTCTATCCTGGCTGAACACCTTCACATTTTGGGTGAAGAGGGTACAGTCCTACAAGTGAAATTTACCATTGAAGTTCAGTTCTAGGTAGAAAAAATGGTTGCTGAAAGCAAGCTTTCCTTGGATCTTACAGTGAAAAAAAGAAACTCTTTTGCCAACTGCAGTAAAAAAATACACAGAGAAGAGACAAGTTCGGCTCCTTTGTATAATCAGGTGTCACTCTGCAGAAGTGAAGAGCAAAAGAAACTGAAGATAACAGTTTTTGGGGCATTATTACAGTAAAGCCATGTGAGACACTGAGGCAAATTTTGGCCTGGTATGACTCCCTGACCTTGACAGTTTATCCTGGGGAACTCTTTTGGCAGCCAGTTGCAGACAATGTGACAAAATTGGAATTTTATACACCAGGGCTGATTTATTCCACTGTTTTGCAACCATCTACTACTGCAAGAGGACTCGGTGTGGAATGGTGCCAGTTGGTACAACTGGAATGATGATGGTGAAGAGGAGGAGGATAACATGTAATTAATAAACTGCTCTTTAGAGAACAGCAACATCTGAGAAGCAGACATAGACTTAAAACAGCTTGTTCTTTTCATGTTTTCCTATTCTTCTTCAAACCAGATCAGTCTCTGCTATATAACCAAGCTAATCCTGCTTCAGAAATAATGTGATTTAGGACAATTAAAAACATTAGTATTCACTTACTGGCACTGAAGTTTGTTAGCCAGTGTGTTCCACTGTTTCACACGGTGAAAATCTTCAGCCTTTAGTGCAAAATTATTTATCTCAATATACCTCTATTGCATTAGTGCAAAACTGACATTTAACGACTGCTTTTCAAATCAAGCTTTGCTCTGTGGCAACTGACTACAGATGCTGGGCTTAACTGTGGTGAATTGTACCCTGATGCAAACAGCAAAGACTACATGATTGCTTCAGTAACCAGAGGTAAAAAGCAGAAAATGGGAGCAGAGAGTAGAAATGGGGAGACCAACACAGATGAATTTGTGTCTGCCTTTAAATGGTTCCTTTTTGTTCTAGTCATTGCTTGCAGAAACCAGCTACAATCTCTCATTGAAGAAATCACATTATTCACGTCTGTGACTTGCTCACGTCCTGTTCCCACACCAGTACATTTTATCAATGTGTCAAGGATTGCCTGTTGTGCTAAAGGCCTTTCCTTAGCAGGGAGGATGAAGGAGTCCTTCCAGCTGTTGGGATCCTGGTCTCAGTGCAGCTGCAGGCTGGGATGGCCAGAGGGCATTGCAAAGCTATTGTTTGTAAACACGTGTGTGAGTGCACACACAGACACATGTATATTCACCTTGCAAAACAAGGCTAGCTATCTTTGTAGCATTAGTCTGCAAGAGGGGTCCCAGACAGCAATAGCCCTGCATGGGCTGGGTCTGTTTAGCTGCAGTATTTGTATTCAGTTCTCTGCCAGTAGTTGTCTGTGTAACCACAAGGTGGAAGAACTGCTTTATTTATGGTGCCTTCTCAGCTTGTGTGAAATGCACACAACTGTGTAGGCAAATTTTATTAGTGTCATTATTTAATTGTTACAGTACATCAATGCCCAAGGGACACTTTCAGGACCAGAAGTCCTTGTTTTAAGTGTAACATGATACAGTCCACAGTCCACAGTCCTGCCAGAAGCTTCCTGCAGAAAGATCCGTGGGCCCCAAACAGTGCGTCAGGAGATCACTGTGACCCCTCTGCAGAGTACAGCTATACTGCGAGTCCTCTTAAAAGATCATCACATGGGGAGCTCCATGAGGTCCTGCTCAGATGGAGCAGCTGCATCTCCAGTGCTCTGACTGTTCCAGGGACCAACCGCAACTGTGACATACTTGATGTCCCCTTTGCCTGCCACCCCCATGCTGTCTCAGGCTGTTTGACAAGAGCTTGTTAGATGTCCCTGAAGATTTATTTATGCAGGTAGATAGGCTCTAGAGGTGCTAGCATGTGTGAAACAAGGTCACTAAGTGGAAGGCCATGATCTGAATGGCAACTGAGCACAGACATAAGGATGACCTTCAAGAAACCCTGAGTAGACAATATTCCTAAAGCAAATAGTTTGCTACTCACCTAAAAGAGACAGCTGCTACCTCCTTTAAGCCAATAGCCAGACTCTATTGATTTCCACAGAGCTAGAATTTCCCTTGTAGTCTGTAATCAGGAGACAATCTCCCAGCTTGCCTGAGGAACCCCAAGCAGCTGTCAGTTACAAATAGTGTTCCCCAAGGCACCACACTTGGGCCAGTTCTGTTTAATATCTTCATCAAAGATATAATCTGGTCAAGGGCGTGGAGGGCACCCTCAGGAAGTTGCAGATGACACCGTTTGGTAGGAATGTTGATCTGCCGGAGAAGACACTACAGAGGGATCTGGGCAGGTTGGACTGATAGGCCAAGGCCAGTTGCATGAGGTTCAATGACTGTGAAGTGCTGGGCCCTGCACCTGGTTGTCTCATACCTGTGACCATTTGAAAAAAAAACAAAATCCAATTTCATTATCTAAAATCACAGAATCACAGAATCACAGAATCACAGAATCACAGAATCACAGAAT
>VYXD01005952.1:463378-527126 GCA_013397195.1 Hylia prasina
CTCCCAGCTTAGTGTCATCTGCAAATTTACTAATGAAAGATTCAATACCCTCATCCATGTCATCAACAAAAATATTAAACAGAACTGGCCCCAGCACAGACCCCTGAGGGACACCACAGTGACTGTCCCCAGCTGGATGCAGCACCATTCATCACCACTCTCTGGGCTCGGCCATTCAGCCAGTTCCTAACCCAGCACAGAGTGCTCCTGTCCAAGCCCTGGGCTGCCAGCTTGTCCAGAAGTATGCTGCGGGGGACACTGTCAAAGGCCTTGCTGAAGTCCAAAATGAGATATCCAAACCACTGATTAAATAGAATACACCCAAAGAAGTAAGCTTAACTTTTCCGCCAGAGGTAAGTCCAAAATTGCAATGCACAAAAGCATTTCCAGTATCATTATCAGGACATGAGAGGTTAACTAAGTATCTTGCTACTGCTTTGCATGAAATGTTTTGAGTCCTGAACTTCCATTATGACTCACACCCCTGTTTCTCAAATTTGTTCACCCAGGTGCTCCTAGAACATAATTTTATTCCATGTATTTATGGCAATGCTTAACAAGGTATCTTATTACAGTATAAAACGCTGTACCTTCAATGAGCCATGCTTCCAGGGCAGCATTACAGCTTTCTCAATAACAAGGATCCTAATTTCTGGCTCTGTTAACCTTCTATATAACACACACTTTGTGTGGCACATAGAGTCAGTGGCTAAACCCTTATCTTGTGAAAGAACAACAAAACTGCAATAGGAGTACTGTTTCATCCTGCATCTTCACATGAAACCTCACTATTTCAAGTAGAAACAAAAGGTAACATTGCAATGAGAGCAGCACTATTGATTCAGCAAAAGCTCTGTAATAGAGCTACCTTCTGTTTGCTAAACCATGCTGTGAAGGAGACAAATTATGACAAATTATGGTTAATTTAGGCAGATCAACCAACAAGGTCAGATACCACCACCAGTTCATGCAATATGGGCAGCTGAAATATATGCAAGAAGAATTAAGTGGTTTTACACCCTTCCCTGAGGGATGCAGTGTTGGTGACAGCTGGCCACAGAACCTGTAGTAGTTGTTCTGTGACTAGATTGATAATGGCTGGTTTTCAGCTGACAGCAAATTGTACCTGTTCATGGTGAACCAACAGGTGAGTAGTTCAGCAAGACTGAAAGGCCTACAGCTAATACAAGGTTAAAGTCTCTGTACGATCTAAACCTTTCCAGTGTTCCAGCTTCTTTAAGGTTTCAGAAGTCTTCAGCATGGGGGTTTTTTGTGTGTTAAAGCCTCCTCCCCCCAATAGATCGGTTATTTTTCATGCCCTACTTGTTTTTCTGTGGCTTATCTAACTAGATTCTGTAAAAAAATATAATCGAGCTAACGAAACCAAATGTTTTCATATTTCTAGGGATTAAGAACTAGCTTTTACTTATATGATCTGTTTTCTTAGTCATCAAACTATTGACCTAGAACCATTGTTTAAAAAAACCAACAAACAACAGTGTTTGGAACATTAAGGAAAAAAGTGCTTGTCTAGCAAATACTGATACCAATTTCCCTTAAGGGCGTATAGACTAGTAACCAGATACATATAGCTCTGATAATGGACTAATTTACATAAAAATCACTGCCAGTTTGATTGCAACATTCCCCATGTGGAAATTGGCCAGGGCTGGAAATCACCGCTATTAACCTGAGAGCCTTCACAGCTTTGCAAAGACAGCTTTTGGCATAGAGCCCTAATTTCAACTAGAATTTTATGAAACATTAGCAAAAATACTTTTCATGCTGCAACCACATTGGACCTGTATTTGGGAATGGAAGCGTACCAACAGAGGAGGCTGTTTGGTTTTCAAGTCAGCAAATCTTACCTGACACTGGGTCTCTCTAGTCCAGCTGGAAAGTTCTGACAGCAGTCAAATAACAACGTGAACATTGGACTTCTACTTCAGCTGTTGTTTTTCAAATCAATGTTTAGATATTGAATTTGAATAATCTCATGCACACAGGGCTGTGGAGTTACAATTCCCCCCTTGCACACAAAGCTATACTGGTGGGGTGCACACAGAGTGAGACTGAGCCTGTAGCTGCATAGCTTTTTCATGCAAATTAAACATGTAATACACTGACATTTCTGCATGCAGCAATTATCATGTGCATACTTGAAAAGAAAATGCTGTACATGTAAAATTCTGCTTTTGATCCTGGAAATAGAACTGATTTCTGTTTATTTTATGGATATTTGAAGCTCTTTCTGAATAATTCTGTGATTCTTTCAATTTTGATCTCTTGACAACATCAGCTTTTAAATCCAAACTCTTTGTAAATTACGTTTTGAGAAGCTGTCTTTTTCTTTCTTCTGGAATTCTGAGCAGCAGCAGAAATTCATCAAGAAAATTATCTTCCTGGCTTTAAAACCAAAGCTGAAACCTGAGCTGTTCTGTTTGGTATGTAGTGAATGGGCTTTGATTTGATTTTTATTGTATTTCATGCAAACTTTATTATAACACACCTCCCAGGGACACTTGCATGAGAAATACTTTGCAAGTTTTGCAAGTCAAACAGCATTGTATTTCCAGTCTCCCATTTTTAAAGGTTATTGTAACATTTTTGCCATACTTGCTTATCTCCATAATAATCCACTGTATGTATGGCAGACAACTGCAGCAGTCAGGTCATAGAGCTAGATGTCTCTGTAGGTTTTTCTAATGGATTTTTTCCCCCTACTGCAAAAGGGTTTCAATGTATCATTAACCCAGTGACAAGCACTTCTGCAGTCAGACTGCGGGCTGTCCCCAGGCAGCTGTATTTCCAGTGTTCTCTGACTCCATTTTTGTTTCAGCTGATTTACTGAAGTGGAATTTGGTGTAGATTTGAGATCTGTCAACAAACTATTATTGTTTAAATTGAGCAGATGATCTTTATGGATGGTGGCTTTTATATTGATCCTAACAGTTGGTTGCTTTAGAATTTATCCACCCATATTTTTCAGTGGAACAATAGTGACTTTCAGCAGATGGATAATTTCAGGTTTGGATTCAGATTTGGCATACAAAATGTTTTCTTGATCCTCTTTCTTTGTAAGAATTGCAGTTTAAATCCAAACCAGATGTAAATTACAATATATCACTTCTTTTTATTGATTTTTGATAACCATTTATCTGTCAGTCTCAGAAAAGGCTTTTTTAAATACTAACATTTAGCAGGCTTGGTTTGAACCTGCTTCTATTTCCATCATTGGCCAAAAATCCTGCTGGGTCACATCCTCTGAGTAAACATCCCCATGGATCTCCTAATGCACTTTATAAAATGCATCCTGTAAATCCAATAACAACTGAAATATGATTAAATACACAGTGAACACATGGCTCCAAAAAAAGCAAGTTATAGCTTCACTTTGAATTTTTACTTATAATGATTTACTTTCCTTGTGAAAGTAGGCCATATAAATCTTTATCAATATTTACTTAGCTCAGCTAGGGAAATAAAACAGTAATTAAACCCTGATCTGTGCAATATCAGAGTAGTACAAACACACTGAAGTCCTCCTTAAATGCATGTGGGCAGGATGCTGGCCAACTAGGAAGAGCAAGAGAATTGCTAACACGCCTGAGTTTTACAGACATGCCAAGAGGCTTAGTGAACATTGCTGTTACAGCAGCTTGCCTGAAATAAGAAACAAAGAAATCATATTAAAGACTGAGCTGCTTAGGGCAGCAGCATTAGTATGGCAAATTTCCTGGCAAGAGAGCTGTGATTTTGGGCTGCTCCATGCTGCAGTGCTGGGTAGCAATGGATTCCTCATCCGTTCTGAAAACACAGAACAATAACTGTCAGGAAGGCTTTATCATCTGTGAATACTGGAAAGAGGGTAAATCTCCTGTCCTGTGGTTTTGTTCATCTGCTATTTGGCATCTTTGTGTGAGAGCCCAAGAAGCCATCAAGAAGTAAGCTATTAATGCACCAGCTATGACAAGGCTTTGGAGCAATTTCATCTTTGTATAATAGCCTTTGACTGTTTGTCCCATCAGAGCACTCCAAAGAGCTGGCTTTACAGTGGGCTGGCTGCAGAGCTGAGGTGAATGCTGGTGCATCAAGGTACGCCTTGATGAGTGAATTTTCAAGTGGCAGTGCTGGCACAAGCAGCTGCTGTGCCACACACCCCTTAGTGAGCACTTGTTCTCGGTGCCTCTCTCTGTGCTGTGCTGGTATAAGCAATTTGTAGCCTCATGGCAACATGGACTACAAAATGATCTGGCTACAAAATGCTTTTTCAAATCCTAAAATGGATTACAGATTTAATCCTTTTTATACTCAATTAGGAGTTCTGACTGCAACATGAGTGAATACCTTAGCTTCAGCTGAGCCTGACAGTTAATGAGAGCAGCGAGCATAAAACAGCTTGGGCTTCAGCATGGGCTGCTCAAGCCAGCTAGAGATCACACTGAATTGATCTGACAGCTGGAACCTGCACTATTGAATCTTCACTGCTAATCATTACATCTGGCTTGGGTACATCTATTCAGCTTAAAATCACATCTCACAGCAGCAAGATGGCCATAGCTTTGCCTAAATGGAGGTGTGTTCCTGCTGACAGAAGAAGGGAGATAGAATCAGACACCTTTAAAAGTCACTTTTCTTCTTACTTTTTTATCTTCTTACCTTTCTCTATACACTTTGTAGTATACCTATGGACTATTCAAGTAAAGTGGGCAATGCAACCTTAAAATGAGTCTTTAGTGAAGGATGCTCAAGGAATAAACAAATTAAGAACCCCTTAAGTTTTACTTAGTTTTATTTAATTCAGTAGCTGAGCAAGTAGATGCCACACTGTTTCAGGAATATTGTAAAATCCTTTTATGCATATTCTGTAGGTGACTCCCTGCATGCAGCAGGGCCTTTTAGTGGCTAGTTAAATCAGTCACAGATTTGTTACAGAGCTCCCCAGAGAGCTGAAGCTTTCCTAGAACACGTGGTAGATCATCTAAATGCAGATCTTAGTTACCCAGTAAATCCACTACAGTTCTGCAAAGCATCTTCTCTTTTTTTGCTCCACTGCAACTGTGTCTAAGTGGCATATTTTATTAAGTCACATCTGCTTTGAGAAAAATACAGTTCATTCATCCTTCTAATTACTGTTTAAATTTAGCCTCAATTAGTGACCTCTCAATTTGCTGAGATTAGTTCTGCCGGTGTACAAGTGAGACTGGCTATGAAGGTACATGTAATAAGCCTTACATTCCTTCCTCTACTTAATACATCAACAATTATATATGTGGGGTTGCTTTTCTACGAAGGAGTTAACAAAATGCCCTTGTTTGCTGCAAACACCCAATCTCTCCCAGAAAGGCTCAGTTTTGAATGCTATGGATAAATATGTTGCCAAAAATCAAGGAGGCGAGAGCAGTGCAACAGAGTTATTATTCTACCACTGTGTAACACTTTCTGATATGTGGATCTCAGTATAAAACTACAGAGATGTGAGCCACTCCCTCTAAACACACCGAGGCAGACCCACAAAATGAGTAGGGATGTATTATTATAACTGTTTCACATGGGTGAACCTGGGTGGAGAGACCAGATGCCCAAGACTAATAAATGGAGTAACTGAACTGAAAACACACCCCAGAGGTTCAAATTTCCAATCAGTGCTCTAGTTACAAGACATCTCCCTGTGATCCTCATACTCGGAAGCCTGGGAAAGCCTTATTGAATAGGTATTACAGCTTTTTATGTTTGGATTCAGCAGTTGTTTCAGCCACATTTGAAAGGAATGAGTCAGGAATTTGTGTATGTGGGAAGTGGTTTCCTCTCACATTACTGCATGTATGGATGAAACACATTTCCTCTGCTATGAAGCTGCTGAATGAGAAAATAAAGTAGTGCAGCAGATTGGCACTTTATTGGCTGTACTTGGACTCCGATAATGAAAAGCCAGCGGCCTTGGGAGGCTGGTTTGGATAATGCATTCCACAGGAAAGCTGGTGAAATCACTTGTATTATTATAATGAATGACTAGAAAAGGACAAAGTGGAGAAAACATACCAATATTAAAAACTTGATAAATTAGAGACCCAGTTCTTCAGTGAAACCTCGCCTGGCTGAAAATGCAGGAGGAAATCTGGCTTTAAGACATGAGCTATAATGCAATAATGAAGACGCCTCCCTCTACGCTTCAGGCAGTTTTTGTAGCAACCAGTGTTCAGGAATCAGAGATAATGATAATGGCTTGTGCCTGCAGTCATCACAGCCATGGCACGCACGCCCGGTATGCGAGGCATTTAACGTCAAACTCAGTAGCACCATGCAGCGAGATGGCGGCAGGGCTAAGTGGAACGCAGATCACCTCCCAACCCCCGCCGTAGGCACAGGATCTGCGGTACTGGAGAATAAGCAGGATTCATCTGGTATGACAATGAAGAGCAGAATTTGTGCTGGGGCTAGAACCTGCCCAAAGATGAGTGTCCACAAATCCAGGCAGCTGGTGTGATCTTCCTTTTGTCCTTCGAAGCTGGTTTGACGCTGGAGCGATAGGTCTGTAAGGTCTGGAGCTGGGGAACACCCCCGGGTGGCTGTTCCGAACAGCTGGGGAACTTAAGGAGAAACAAAGGAGTTTAACGACTGGACAGATAAGTGGGCTGAGGAAGAAGCGGGATTGGGGAAGAGAAACAGAAGAGATTTGCATAAAGCTTTCGAGAAAACTCTGAGGAGAAAACTTTGAGAAAGAAGTTTGAGAAAACTGAGGAGAGTGCTACCGCCAGCAAAAAATTGGAGAAGGAAGAAGACATAGGGGAGTATTAAAAGATTTCCTCATTTGTCCCTTAGCTCAGCAAGGAATTTAAGGGTCTTTTTGACTTGAAGCCCAGAATAGTTGCAATTATTTAAAGACCAAGACCAACACTTTTTTTTTTTTTTAAGTACTTTAATGAGCTAGGCAGAAGACAGAGTTGTCAGGTATGTTTTATAAAAAGAATCTTACTGCTGTTTGTAAAGACCTTCTAAAAATAATATTATACATATGTATATAAAACACATAGAACATTGTGGAACACTTAAAGGTAAGGTTTGAAGGTAATTCGTTAGGCAGGGTAGGCCAGTCTGTCAGCAACCACAGCTCCATACCATGCTGTCTCTCTCTGCTCCAGCAATACAAACATGCAGCTGCAGCCTGGCAGGTGCCGTGGGTGCTGCCAGGGGTGGTGAGCAAATCGCTCCAAAACACCAGGCAGGGCAATACACACTGAGACATTCACTGAGAGAGAAATAAAGTGTACTTCTGCATACTTTCTATGTATATTTTTGCTATTTACAAATGTTTCCTTTGCTTTCAACCTCTACATGTCAAATGATAGTAAATTGCAAATGTTCTAGTTCCAGCTGAGCACAACTGGAAGTGAAATAGCTTTTCTTTGAAGCTGGTGATAGAGTCCACTTGAAAAGCTGAAGGGAGAGCTACAGACATTTGCAAATGAGAACTGAATTTCTGACCAGGTGATTCAAAGCATTGTGAGTCATGAAACATATTTTCATAGGAGCTATAGAATCCATTAAGAGAGCAACCAGTGAAAGAGACCACCCCCGTAGCTGAGACAGCAATCACTAGGTAAACAGCTTATTAAAAGAATGTCATTATCTTCCAAATCAGCAGAAAAGCAACATAGATCTTTATGACTATCTCTTCAGATTTAAAAAAAACCCAAAACCTAGCTTTTTTATTTTTTTCACTCATTGACACATGATCATGGATCTCAGTACATATCTCAAGTAGAGGAAAAAAAACAGGATCAGGATCCAGGGCCAAATCCTTTTACTTCTGAACCATCGCTACGAAGAGATGATGAGGATCATTCATTTCACCTTGGCTCCACCACATGTTATAACAATCTGGGAGCAGTTCCCATCTCTGTTGTCAGCCTCTTTTATTGCTTCTCCCTCAGCCTCTTACCTGGTGCATCTTTGGGAGTGCTGGCAGAAGAGCTGACAGCTCTGTGTGCACCAAGGCAATTTTCTTTTGGCAAATCAAGCTTTCTGAGTGGCAATGTGTGGCTGCTGGAACACAATACAGACACTGCCCCATAAATTTCAATATTGTATACATGCAAAATGGATGCATGTGTTTGCCTCTTGTGGATAGCGACTGAGACACAGGCAACCAACCCCAGCAGTGCTGTGTGAGGATGAGTAGTCAGATGCCTGATGGTTTCCTGTGTGGGCACATGTATGAAAACAGACCTGAGAAATCTCCAGGGATCTTTATGACGTCAGTTATCTATGGACAATTTCAAAATAAAACATTAGGTGGGGTTAAAAATTGAGAGCTTCAATTAGCTTTTTGTAGCATTTCTTTTTTTTTTTTTTGCTTTATTCCCTGTGTGCCACGTGACCAGGTACCATTCCAACATTTTTCTTCATGTATGGGAAGTAGTGAAGTATTTCAGCACTTCAAATGAAACTGTGGTATATGCTTTTGCTTCATCAGCCCCCCATTCATTTAAACAGTTGGTAGCTTCCAGCACGGCTTGCATTTTAGAGTTATGGATGATATAAATTCAGCCTCGATGAAACACTAAGCTGACTGCTGCTCAGATGGAAAGGGGCTGCAGTAAAATACTATTTCAGTGAAACCCACACTTGGTGGAGGTTGGAGAATGCATACTCTATAATTGTTTGGTTTTTTGGGTTTAGGGGTTTTTTGGTTGGTTGGTTGGTTTTTGGTTTTGGTTTTGGTTTGGTTTTTTTTGTGGTTTTTTTTTTTTTTTTTTGGTTTTTTTTGTGTGTGTGTGTGTGTGTGGTTTTTTTTTTTTTAATCAGGTTTTGTCATAGAAGAAATTAAGACTCTTAAGGACTTTCACAGCAATGTGAGATAACCCATGGACACAGCAGACCTGCATATTCTTACACTCTCAGAGGGATGTTGGCTGTAATCTATACCTCTCAATAAACATGCTTTCTGCTTCTGCCTTCCTCACAGAAGTTACACTTTCAAATACTAGTTTGGAAATCACAGTCATCCCAAGGGCAACCCAGGAACTGCACAGGGCCTGCATAAAATTAATAAGTCAGTGTGCCCATCCTAGATATTTAATCCAGAAAAAAACCATTTACCTGCTTGATAAATAGTGCTAGACATTCTGACTTGGGCAGAAACAGAGATAGACACATGAGGATCCCCACTGGCAATCAGACCCCGTGGGCAGCAGGAAAGGTGATGCTCAGCGCATGTGAGGGATGGTCACTTGGCTGTACTGCATGGAAGAAAACCCTGTTAACTGCCGAATGCAGTTCAACCTCGCTGATTGCAAGGCCAGTATATAAAATATGTCATTACTCTCCTCAGTTACCAAAACAGACCTTCTCAGAATATATACTTTCCTTCCATCCAGCTCATTAAATATGAGTCTTAAAAGCAAAACATATGAAGTGAGAAAGAAACAGCCAGCTCACTACTGAAATAGAAGTTTAATTGAAGAGTGCCAGCTGAGATTCACATATATGGTCAAATATTACTAATGAAAGGTTGCAAATATTTCCCTTCTTCCCTTGAAATATTCTGAATAGACTGTCTTTCGGAGACTGAAATCTGAAAGCAAAATCAGTAGGTACAGTTGCAGGATTTGGAGTTTCACAAGGAAACCTTTACTGGACCCTCAAGAGCATTGCTTCCAGGTGCCTTAAGAGCCTTGTAGAGAAATTAAAACAAAATTACCTTTATTTCACAGTAACAACTAAAGTCAAAGAGTTTCCAGTATTGGATGGTTATTGATATGAAGAACTTTCTGCTGATTTTGTTTAAAAACTTATTAAAGCAGAATTAGCCTCCTTGATCTTAGACCTACAACTGCACTTGATGACCAGAGGTGTTGAGATTTTAGGAGCTGGTCACTGATTTGTACTGCTTAAGTTCATGGTTGTCACAACTCTGTTCTAGGCAGATGATAACCTACATATGAGCAATGGAAAGAAAAAAGGATGGCTGAATAATACCGAAATTATGCAAACACAAGAGTCCATGTTTAGGCTGTGACACATACTCTGCTTGGGAAATGTAAAGGGAGACAACCAATTAGCTGTAAGGATCATGGATTTACTCTTTTTCTATGTGTTTTCCTTTATTTCTTCCCCCCAAATCCCTTCTTGTCTGAGCATTCCTCAGTGTCCTGCTAGAGTTATCAGGAAAACTTAGGGATCTTCCTTCTATCAGTTTTTACATGACAGCTTAATATTCCCACTGGATATTTATAGAATAATTAATGAATAACCAAAGTCAGAATTGGGAAAGGGCTTTTGGATCATCCTCTCCATCTCCCTCTGCCATAAGCACTGCAATGAAAAAAGCAACCAAGAAAGCTAGCATTTTTGCAGCCTAAAGCATGCTTGAAAGAGAAAATTGAGATGCTCTAAAATACAAATCCTGGAAGTAACTATGGGTAAACTACCCTCATTTCTTTGCCTTTTTTTTTTGTTCCACTTTTGTTGTTGCTTTTGTAGTTATCAAAAGCCACTTCTTGCTGACAATGATTATTCTCATACAGTATCATAGTTGTCTTATGTTTACCTCTAACACTGTCTGCATTGCAGCATGCTGTCATTTACAACTGCAGCCCAAGAACACAATGACATTTCCAGTTCTCTCCAGTGCCCAGGCAGTGACAGATACATGGCAACCAGAGAACTGCTGAATAGTTATTGGTAATTCAAATGGGATAGCAGTACTGGTAACAATTTTCACTCTAACCTACTGTCTTCAAACCCTATAAAGGCTAACACTGCCTTCAGAAGCACTGTTTGAATTGTTCCTCTTTCCTTTGATTATAGCCAATTCTGTTGGTAGATGATTAGCCTTATGCTACTCCATTAAAGTTATTCCTTATTGTTTAGCACTCCTCCTTTCCCTGTTGCTGCAATACTGATATGCAGATAATACTGGTCTCATTTATTACTTTTTAGTTTGCATCTCTTTATTCATCTCTCAAGGGAAGTTTCCTGAGCTCTAAGATCCTGATCATACCAGACTTTGTAATAAATAGGATTTATGTGAAAATTTAAGATTCTTCTTGTCTTTGGTAGAGACTGCCTACCAGCCCTAATGAAAGACTCATTTGTTACTTGCTGCCAAAGGATTAGTTTTCTACTGGAACAGCTTCAGGTCTATTAGCAAAGACAGGATGTCTTGACAGTTATGTCTGTGCTTTAGATGATGTTTGCAGGAGCTGGTGTTCTTGGCTAATGGACCTCAGCTAATGGGATTTTGTTTCAAACAAAGGCTTTTCTGTGCTCTACCTTTGCATCAGTCAATTACAGTTTGGCACTTGTTTTTCATCAGCTGACTTAATCTATTTCTTAGCTTCCTGGGTAGCTTAGTAGATCCAAGTGGGATGAGCAGCAAATAAGGAATTTCCCTGGCTAGAGCTTTCTGTCACATGTCTGCTGTGAACTGAGCCATGGGCTGCCACTGTGCCTGTGAGGCAAAGCATCCCAAGCAGCCCAGGCTTCACCCAGCACTGGAGCTTGCACAGCCAGATTGAAGATGAAGAGCCACACACAAAGGCTGGACAACCTTGGCTTTCAACCACAGAAGTCCAGAGCACCAGTACTATCAAATTAAGCATCATCAGAGAAGCACAGGTCAAAGGCAATTATGTCCTTAAGCTCATGTTGCCCTTTCTTCTCTGTGGGACTCAGCTGTGATCCAGAGCCAATGCAGCATTTGTCTCCCCAAATTCTTCAGTCTCTGCAGAATCTGGAAGCACTGAGAGTCACTGAACTTACTGGTTCACTAAATCTGGAGGAGGAGGGATAAGATCCCGCGGGTTCAGCCGAGCAACAAGGCAAACATCGTAACTGTCGTGCATGAGGACATTGGTGGCCACCACATTCCACTGATTCTCCCATGTATCCAGCTCAAGGATCTCTTTGGTGATAACTTCATGGCGAGCTGAAAAACAAAGGCAACAGCAGCAGGCATCAGAGGGCAAGTCAAACAAGATCAGAGAGGTTTGGCCAGTTGTCATTATGAACCCTCTGAAAGGGGAAATTAAAAGGTAATTTGTGTGGTACTAACACTGTGCAAAGAGCACGTGAGTTGTCAACATACAGCAAATTAAATAGAGCAGATCAAAATCTCCACAGTGCATTCAGTTCTCACACTTGGGGTGCCAGGTGCAGCTGCAAAGACAAAAGCGTCAAGTGCTCCATCTTTGTACAAGTATGCAGGTGGCATTTTATCCTGAAGTCACTTGTCAGATGCTCATCTTTTAGAGACAGAGTATTGCCTCTTGTTCACAAGTATGCCTGCAATGCAGTGTGTTCTTTTCCTGGCTCTGGCCAAATGCAATTCTCAGGCCGCAGGAAGCACTCCAATACTATGGCTTTTCTTGGGTGCACAGTCTGGACATCCTGTGATTTAGGGAGAAATGAAGACAGAACACCCCCCCCCACCCAAGGATCTAAATGCCCTTTAGGTGTTCTGAAATGCTGAGGAATTTGTTATGGACAGGCAGGTTAGAAGAATGCCATTAAATCACAGCCAATCTCCGGACAAGAAGCTTTTTACAAAGACAAACAAATAAGGAAAGAATCACCATGAAGCAGAGAATCACCAGTGCTATATTAAGATTATTACAAGATCAGAAATCCTTTCTTTGCTAACAACAGTCCTGAGTTCTGCAACAATTGTTACTCAAAGCCAATCTTTCCTAAAAACAAAGCCATGTTTCATTTCTGCTCATTTTTTCTTTTCATCTTAAAGTTGCTTTCTCACAGCAAGTAACCTTTGCCTAAACTTTCCTTACTTTGAGCTGAGGACATTCACGTGCTTTGCTGTCAGATGAGCCTTGGGAGAGATGTATTAAAACCCAGGTCTCAGACTTACAAGAACAGACACTTCACAGGTACCGGGATAAGAACCATAATAGCACAAAACATTGAATACTCAATGCTGTTTTATTGAGTCTTAAGAGACTGGTCACAGGAGAAAATTTACAGGCTCCAGAGTGGGATTCCCATTCAGCTATCCATTATGGGAAGACTTTTATACAAACAAACACACAGCAGCAGCCCTATCTCACGTCCATCAATTGCACCTCATGGTTTGGGCACTGCCCTTATGTGTAGCTGACACTAAAGGCTTGAGGAATGGCAAAGGAATGAAAGCACAAGAGCACCAAGAGACACAGATTTCTCCAGGAAACACATATTTCTCCAGGGGACAGCAACCCTGGGGTTTTAGTACCCCCAGGACAGTCATGATTTAGGTTGCATGCAGAATTGGTATTGATATTACAATGATGTAGTGTGGTGGGATTCAAAATACTCCTAAGGCTTCCCTGCAAGGAGGAGCTTTGGGATTGTGGGGAGGTCAGACAGAAACAAGATTTTGCCTCTTCCCAGGAACTGGCTTCCTTGCTGAGTGGATACAGGACAGTTCTGTTTTCTGCAGGTCCTGAACATACAGAAGATTTGTGTATGTTGCACAAGTTTTGTGGAGATTTCTGCACATTTTTGCTGTGCTTATCTAAGGAAACCACTCACCAACCATTCACCATTGCCCTCTTTCATCTGCATAAAGGAGGGCAGCACAGCATTTCTACCCCTGCTTCCACAACCTGTTCTCATTTCCTCCCCCATTGTGTCGCAATTTATTGTGGTATAATTTTTGTTGGTCCAAAGCCAGACCTCTAGGACTCACATAGATCTCCACAAGCTTACTCTCCAGGAGCTTTGGGTAAGATTTCAGGATATTGTCTCATCTGAACAGATTTTGTTCCTTTCCTTTCTGTGAAACAAGTTATGATGATTGCTTATTGAACCTGGACTTCATAGGAGAATAATAATAAATTGGAAAACTGCACCCATTCAAGATAGAAGACAGCAAACTGCTAAAAAAAGCCATTTACATGTGAAGAGAGAAGACATGACTGAAAAAGAGCAAACAAATAACACGTGCCAGTACCGGCAAACGCCTGTATGACCCTGCAAGAATGCAGAGGTTTTTCAGAAATACAGAAATACAAACAGACCAAAGCTGTGACACATGAGGCTCCTGTCTCTGTGTTTTTATTAGATTGTATCTTTTATGCAATAGATTTTTATGCCTGGATTTTCTTTGGCATGGATGATGACAAAAATGAGACAATCAGAGGAAAAATAATCAGATGCTGGAACCAAAACATTCTGTGAGTGATTGCAACACTTCAGAAAAAAACCCAATCATAATTAAATCATCAAAGGCAGATTCCTTACAAGCCTTGCTTGTGTTTTCTCCTGACCCAGGTGACTCTCAACCTTTATGTCCCTTGTTTCCTTTTTCTCTGGGATATTCTAAATGGTTTTGTTCCACTCTAGAAATTCTGCTTTCCATCACACAGTGTTAGTTAACTCTTAACCCTTGGGAGATAAAAAGAGTATTATTTTTTAAACAAGGGAAGCAATAATTTCTCTAGTCTTATCTTGTTTAAAGGAAATTAAACAGCACCCTTTAGATGAGAAAGTTCCTGTGAGGCAAAGCACGGCTCAAAACAGTCATACTTCAGAAAAAACATTACACTTTTCCTATTTAAAAGAGAAGTGAGTTGAAAAACTTTAGTTCTCAAGCCTTATTTTTTAATTTATTTTTTCTCTTAATTTTTCTTGGTAAAAACATAAAAGGTGGTGCTTCTCAAAGAGAATAGCACCTTTGATTCCAGGTGTAATGCTGGATTTGGGCTTTAATCCCAATAAACAGCTTGAAGATACAATAATTCCTGGTTCTTCTTCATTGATTTGCCTTATCTAATTGCAATTTTTAAAGGGCATTATCTTAGCTCACAGGAGAATCATGTGACACCTACAAAAAGAAATTTGCTGTATTACAGAGATTACCTTCTTAAAAAGCCACCCCACACAACTCTCTGTCCTCATAGCATTATTCTGCCTCACCAGACAACCACCTTACCTAATGAAAGAATTTCACTCATTTTATTTTTACAAAATAGGGCTATAGGGAGGCAGATATAGAAGAATTAATATACTTAGCAAGTAGAAAATCCATACTTCATCCAGGACTACTAACCATGAAGCTATTATGTTTGTAAGCCAAGATAAATAAATTCACTCTGCTGTAGCCTGCTCATTGTCAGAGGATTGAATTAAAAAAAAAAAATCATTCTGAATTTCCATTCGCTTGAGTTATATCTATGTCAAGTTTGCTGAAATGTGGTTGATATGTCATTGTTTCTTCCAGAAGCCCATTGACATCAGGTGGGAAGTTTGCTCCAGCATAGGAATGAGGAAACAGAGTTGTGGAGACAGTGACAGCAGGTGCCAAGTCACAAGTCATGATGTCTCTGCATCAGTGCAAGGCAAAAATATCCAAAGTCTTTTGGGACAAGTTCACCTGCCTTCTAGAAGTGACAGAGCCACACTGACACACTGTTAGATGGCCAGCAGCACCTCAGCAACTTTATCCAGAGCAGGGCCACTTGTGTGCTGGGGAAAGCCTCAGTGTCACATCCGTGCTTGAGCGCTGTGCCCTGGGACATCTTCACACAGGCCACTTGTCTGAGCTCCTCTTGATGTTGGTTCTCAGGCTGATACAACATTTCTTCCTTTCCGGTTTGAAGGTTCCAAATATGCTCTGTATTCTTTTGCCATAAATCAATTCATATAATTTTTTTTAAAAGGGACACCAAACCTGTAGCAGTTGAACTGCTGTCTGCTCTGCTCTTGTCATGGAAAAAAGTGCCTGAATACCACAAGGTGTTTGCCAATTCAACAGTCCTTGAAATATTTGCTCAAGTGTTTCAATTGTTTGACCAGTTCTTGACAGCAAACAGGCACCCAGAGCTGCCTTGAAGCAGTTCAGACTCCACTGCTGGTTTGTACCTGTTTTTTTATCTGTACAACAGAATGATTTCAAACATATGGGACTAGCCTCTGCTACTTATCTTCCTTGCCACTAATTGCTGCTTTCATAATTACATGAGGCAGAGTTAGGTGACCTGGGAATTCGTATTTGTGTTGCAATGCAATAGAAGTGCATTTAGATCGCTACTAAACGATGTCCTGGCTCCTCATTTGGAGTAGGAAAAAGAATAAGTTTGTCAAGTCAGTGGCTTGCAAAGAATATACAGGAGAGGGAACATGGCTTGGCTGTTTAACATGCTGGCCAGCCTCCATGACGTGAAGTACCAAGGCAGTGTACCCCATCAGACACACCCAAAGCTGCAAGACAGGTTGGGGCTTTAATTCACCATTGTGGCAGCTTACTGTTTTCCCAGCAACTGCATGGAGTAAGGTAAAATATTCATTCTCAAAGGACAGGTCCTCTCTCCTCCTGATCTGCTGTGCAATTCTTCAGGACCATAATTCCATGATCCACCCATTCACTCACAAATCAATGGATATTAAAATAAATAAATAAATGAACAAATGTAAAGAATGGGCTGTTTAAAGAAGGGAACTTCTAATTCAGTTGCTTCAATTGTTATCCTTGGGATTGACCCAGCTACTTAAGCTTTTAAAATCTTTCCAGATTTTGCCTGCTCTTCACGGCCAAGGCCTCTTTCAGGCACAATCTTACAAGTAGGTGATAGCATGATCAAAGGATCCCAGGTTACAGAGGCAGCAAGTCAATGCAATATGAACTCATGTGGGTACAAACAGCAGATCAGAGTAGGAACTATTTGGCTCAGCCCATCCTGAAATACTGTTTCTAAAAGTGTTACAATAAGTTAATATATAATTTATAGAAGATATAAAACATGTTTAGACCATGTGTGCGACAGGCAGTTTTGAAGATGTCATACGTGGCTACAAGCCATGTTTTTAAACAACATGTTGACCTCTTCAGCAATTAATTAAAATGCATTAAAGTATCTATTAATAATTCATTAACCCTTTATAAACAGTAAATGAGCCTCAGTAAGAAGCAGGTCTGAATAGCTAATGCTTCCAGAGAGTGAGAAGGCCAAATTTTGATGTGAAATGAGCAGGTGCTGCTGCCCAGCAATTCCCGACCTGATTTGGCCTCATTTACGGGAGCACATTTCCAGCTAATGAGCAGGTTAGTTGAGCAGCCCTCTCTGGGCAGGCAGCATTTGCAGAGGTCTCTCCCAGTGCCAACAGCTCATGCTGGTGCTGGGGGAGAATTTAGTGAAAGGTCAAGCTGCATTCTTTGGGATGGATGTGGCTTGTGAGCTGCTGCAGCCCTGAGCTGAGCAAAATAAGAGCGTAGCAACTGAGAAACAGACACCCCCTGTGCCTGCGAACAGAATGGATTGCAGAAAACCTCTCCTATATGCCTTTAGTTTCCACCGGACATAACCAACATTTAACAGAAGAAGAGCACCCATTGGCTGCTCAGCCGCAGCGCTGCTGTCCACGCGGCCCACTACCCAATCAGCTTCCCGCTCACATGCTGTCCACGCGTTTCACCATCCAATCAGCTTCCCGCTCACATGCTGTCCACGCGTCTCTCCCCACTACTGCCTCTCCCCCCAACTGACCTCTGACTGCCCAGCCTGCTGCTGTGCCCTGCTACAGGGCGCTCTGGTAAACTTAAGCTTTAATACCTAACAATTATAACCCTATACCCCATATACAAGGGCCCTGAATACTTTCCATTAGTGGGAATATTTATTCTAATGGCAACAACTGTGGGCATGAGAACTTTAGTTTTTCATCTGGGCACACTAAATTTTAACAGAGGGAGACAAACTGTGCTGCAGATAAGCAGCCCGGGGTTTGAGCTTCTGCTTTATTTAGCTGGGAACATGGGAAGGTGCTGGAAAACCAGGTTTTGTTCCAATCTCTCAACCCCCAAGTTTCACCAGTGCAGTATTTACTGTGCCAGACTCTTTAATATGTCTATATTTAATTCTAGTAATGTTCCATAACCACTATAATAAAAAACAAGCACTAGAATGATTTTCCATCTAAATCACATAATAGAGGGGACTAAGGGCAACAACTTTTATGGAAGATTAGTCAAATAACTATTTAAGATAGTCCTGTGTTAGGAGTGGGCAGTGTGGAGATAAAAACTCATTAACTCAGGTGGTATACAGTAATTACTACACAGTTCTGCACTGCTGCAAGCAGAGTTGCTTCTAGTCCAATGCATGGATTGCAGATTATGTAAATGAGGAAGAATAGACAGAAAATTAATCCATGGTAATTTTTTTTTTTTTAATAGAATCATCATTAATACAGGTAATAGAACTCTGTAACTCTGTATCACTGTCACCTATCCTGGGTAACAGTCGCAAGCACAAAATAATTTAGATTTTTGCCTGTCCATTTCATAGCTATTTCTTCCTTTTTACCTTCCTCCAGCTGTAACACTATTCAAGTGAAAAATTAATTTCTACTTGATATCAGTAAGTAAATAACAAAACTGGATTAAGCAGTTCTGCTCCCACATGAGACTAAACACATTACAGAAAATACATGGTAGGGAAGCCGTACATTCACCTCCTCTGCTCTAAGCTACATAGGAGGGGATGGCAAAACTGCCAGTTCAGAGACAGGCAGTTCCACAACAAGCCCCATTACCTGATGAAATTATATAACCTTGTAGGGGATATGTGCTGCTAAGAGCAGATCTATTAAACATTTCATAATTTTCACTGAGATGGTTGTACCTGTACTTTGTGCATCAGCTGATGTCACGTGGGTGACACAGTAAAGGTAGCATTTTAATTAACATCATAGAATCATTTAGGTTGGAAAAAGCCTCCAAGATTACCAAATCCAACCATTTACCCAGCACTGCCAAGCCACCACTAATATCCCTCAGTGCCACAACTACATGGCTTTTAAATACCTCCAGGGATGGTGATTCCATCACTGCACTGAGCAGCCCATTCCAGTGCTTGACAGTGCTTTAGGTGAAGAAATTTTCCTCAATATCCAGTCTAAACCTCCCTGGCATAACTTGGGGCTGTTTCCTCATCTTGTCAGTTGATACCTGAGAGAAGAGCCCAACCCCCTCCTGGCTATATCTTCCTTGTAGGTGTTGTAGAGCCATAAGGTCCCCCTTGAGTCTCCTTTTGTACAGGCTAAACACCCCCAGCTACTCCCAAGGAGACTCGTGCTCCAGCCCTTTCCCCAGCTCTGTTGCCCTTCTCTGGACACACTCCAGCATCTCAATGTCTTTTGTGTAGTGAGGGGCCCAAAACTGAACCCAGGATTTGAGCTGCAGCCTCAACAATGCCCAGTACAGGGGGACAATCACTGCCCTGGTCTTGCTGGTCACTCTATTGCCAATACAGCAAAGATGCTTCGAGTTTAAAAAAAAAAAAAAAAGAAAAAAGATTCCACTCTGGATTTCAGTTTCTTTCTTTCAAATCTATGAAACAGCCAGCTGAACCAACATCTGTAGTCTGAAACTAAAGCTACAATCCCCAGCCACCAGATACAGGCTACAAGTGACAGTGACAGCAGATGACATGGTCCCGGCAAGCAGGCACACACCCTTTCTTTCATTACTTTCACCAGAAAAACATATTTATAATGCTTAGAACCAGGCAAAAAGAAAGGAAACCTGATCTGGCAGGCATTTTATAAGGGTGCAATCCTGCATACCTGAAGAACTGCTTCCCCCTCCATCAGGGAGCCGCGCTAATGAGGCTGCTTCTGCTGGGCACAGGCTCATGTCAGTAGCTGTCAGCCTGTGCAGGCTGACAGGTTTTTGTTCAATGAAAATAAAATAAAATATGTGAACAAGAGTACTGACAGTCAGGCTGCAAAGACTGGTTTAAAATCCACAGTTACAGCAGGAAATGTGGTCGTATTTTAGCAGAAATCTGGCTGGCTATTGCACACTGAGCCCTGCTGAGTATTCATACTTGGGGTAATGTTTTCACTCTGTGCTGAACTATAAACTGCTGGAAAAAAAAATTAAAACATGTCTGATTAACTTGAGGAATGCTACAACAGTGCTAGAAAATTACACTTGTAACACAAGGCTTCATGAGTTGGAGCTGAGACAAGCAGGTTAATTGCTCCTATTTACCATAGTAGTTTTAGTAGAAAATGAGCTAATTTTTATAAACTACTGGCCAACAAATGAAGTTTTGCAAGTCTTGCTGAGGAGGAAACAGATTTAAAACAAGAAGTGGGGGTTTTGGGTACTTATGACTGTAAAAACATACAACATTCATCAGCTAGTGATAACAATACAGAGGTCTCTCAGGTGTTTGCACCACCAAACCATAGACACAAAGTTCCTGGTGTGTTTGCCCTAGGTAAGCCAAGTTAGAGTCCCTCACATCCTGATTTAAACATGAAGCTTTAAGAGAAGGAGAGCTCCTCGGGGTTCTGAATTTGTTTCTGCTCCTTCAGAGCACATATAAAGCACCAAGGATCTGAATCTCCCTCTGAAGTGTCTGTGGTTCTCCATCTGCTGCAGGGAGCCTGGGGTCACCAAGGTCTTCGTGTAGGCACTGCAGAGAAGTGTCTAAGCTTCAGCTGAATTAATCCCCTTTCCTCTTCCATGGCCAGTTTTGAACAAGCTTCTAACTTGAGCAAGCTTCAGCAGGGGAAGCCTTACAAGCTTTACCAACATATCTCAACATTGAAAAATATTCCTTGGAGTTCAGAGGAATCTTGAACAGACTTTGGAGTTCGCTCATATTTTAGAACTCCTATTGCTACTGTCAGCTGGCCAAGCTGACTTCCCTCTCAAGTAGCCGCAGTTTTTCTTCCAGGGATGATGTTAGGGCTGCACCATTTTTCCTCCCTTCAGGCAGACAAGGACTTGTGACAGGCAATACTTATGCAATGGGAATCACAAAACTTTAATTGTCACATGGCACTCAGAAAATATGGTAGCTGAGCAGTACTTATCCTTTCTTCCAAATTTAGGGCCCTTTAAGCAGTTAACAGCTGCTTTTCAGCTTTGGCTACAGCGTCTCTGGGCTCTAATGATCCACTTCGGTCTATATGCATGCAGGAAGGCATACAGAGCATGACACATACCAGTAAAAAATTAACATGCAACAATGTCAACTTCCTGCTGGCTAAAGAATGGGTTTAAGGAAATGCAAAGGCAAGTGAAGACTGAAGAGATTGGGATGGATCTATACTATCAAAGGAGTTAGTTTCAGCCCCATAGGGGCTTTCACTGCAGCTGTGATATTGGCTTATTTTCATTTTTTTTTTTTCTGCTGTGCTTATTCTTGAATGATCACAGCAGCCCTTTGGCGTTCAGCAGGCAGAAAACCCAAAGACTACAGCTGTGCTTCCAGCTTGTTCCAAGAACTCCACTTGGATGAAACTAAATTACAATGTTCTGTAAAATTGGAATATCCTCTTTCAGTCGCATCCCTCACAAAAAACCAAAGTGACATGCCAGGAAGCCCTAAGACTGAAACCAAACAAATGCTTTCTAAAATAATACTATCTTCTACTAAAGCAGCAGCAGCACATGTTGTTCTGTACCTTGAAGCTGCTGAGCAGCTGTAATTGTGAAAGTGCAAAGTCAAGTCACCCTCTCCAAGCTCCCATGTAACAGTAATAACCCTCTCTCACTCTGCCCTTCATCCTCAAAGAGTACATCAGGCAAGAGCCCTTTCCAGCATGCAGAGAGCATGTGGCCAGGGAGAGAGGCCAGCCAGGTGACATCTTCATGTTTAGCTTATGGCCTCGTCTATCCTTGTCTTGATGATGGTAGCTAGAAGCTGTTATTGTTGTGACCATTTCGAAAGCCCTTTTCCTATAGTAACTTGAAAGTCACATTAAGAAGCCTGTCTTTAAGGCAGGGTTCCTCTCAGCTCCTAAACTATGTGGTTACACTTGATATGACAGTGAGCCTCCTATTTTGTCTGCCTTGTTAATAAACACCATAGCAATGTCTAACAACACAACTACACACTGCTTCTTTACTGGTGTACAGAATGTACATGTAGGGGGTCAGAATTCAGGTTGTACAGGTAACTGCAAAACTGGCATTTTCTAGCTTAGACTTTTTGTTTTCCAGTCTAAGTAACACAGTGCAGAGGAGTTCTATACATAATGATATAGATTGCAATAATAGGGGAGGAATCAGCACCCCATTGAGCTGGCATTAGGCAAATATACAAAAGACAGCGTTCATGAAACCCACAGGAAGACTTTCAACCTTCCCAGAACAACCACTCTTTATACGTGACTCAGTGACAGAATGTGGTGGTATAATACAGAAGGTGTTTTTATGCTCTGAAGTTACCCTAGTCAGAAAATCACATATTAATCTGTCACCGGGAACAAAATTGCTTCATTTTTCAGTGCTAATGATCACAGAGTCATCAACTTTTTTAGGGTTGGAAAAGACCTTTAAGATCATCCAGTCCAACCATTAATCCAGCA
Source organism: Hylia prasina (assembly GCA_013397195.1). Classification (NCBI taxonomy): domain Eukaryota; kingdom Metazoa; phylum Chordata; class Aves; order Passeriformes; family Sylviidae; genus Hylia; species Hylia prasina. The sequence continues at coordinate 485,702 of VYXD01005952.1, forward strand.
CTGCCAAGCCCACCACTAAACCATGTACCCGAGTTCCTCATCCACATGTCTTTTATATTCCTCCAGGGATGGTGACTCAGCCATTTGCCATGACCAGCCTTTTGACATTTTTACCCACTAACTTTAGGCTCTTTCATAATGTTGCTGAGAAAAAGACAACTAGAATGGCACAAGGTTTGCCATGGAAACACAGTGAGTTTTAATAAGCATAATTTCTCTGATGTCACAGAACTTCTATCAGAGATGACATGAGAAAATACCTCCTAGGGAGCTGCCAAACAATTGTTTCCAGGAAGCAGCTTCCTCAAACAGTAGCAAATGAAAGCAGAAGGCTGGTTGTGGACTAGCTGATGAAAATCATCCTTCTAAAATAACAGCAGCTTTAAGTTTAGTGGTTGTTATACAAGTAAAAGTACAATGAGAAGGACGTATCTCCCAAGGATACAATGTGACCATTCCTGGTCAACAGTGAGGCTGACATAACATTTATTAGCAGTGGATAACTGCTATTGCTATCTGTGCTATTGCTTTCTCCTAGAAAGGAAATTGGACTGCCAGCTGTATATAGCAGAATTGTTTTAAGTGTGCTTGTTTTGCAATCCTTTGCATTTATAATGAAAAAAAAAAATTCAGGTTATTGGCACTGGAGATCTAGATAAAGCTAAGCAAAGTTGGAAGGAAGAAGATTTAAAAGAAGAAAGGTATCCATGGGGCTAGGATTATTTCAAATCACCAGATCTGGAACTTTAGTCTCTTTGTATCTCAGTTCCCTATCCAGGGTACTCATTAAGTACACAAGCTTTTTCAAGGTTGATGACAAAAAGCATTTAAGTAAGAAGGCAGATGAGGCATGAGATAACATGACTAAGGACTGATGGGCAGGGCCTTAATCTTCAACAAATACACCCAAGTTCTCTAATGTCCATAAAATTCTAACTCCTGATTTCTGTGACTCTAAATGTAAATCCAGAATAATTCTGCTGAGGTTTTAGATTTGGACAGGTTTAGTGCAGATCAGAAACATCCTTAAATTTTTGTGTTTTGTTAAGGAAAAAAGCAAAAGTCAAACAGAACCCAGTTCATATTGACATTAGGAGCTGGCAGTCCAAAGGGCAGAATCAGGTCTGGCTCCAGGTCATGCCAGTGCCCCCTGATAGGGCTGATCACTCATCAGGTCAGTCTGTATCCAGTGAAACTGATTTTAACTGCACAGAGAATGTTGGATTCATTTTAGTACCTGCTCCATGAAATCCTCCACAGAGGTACAGCTTCCCTTCCACGGAGCCTGCGCTGGTAGAGTTTGTTCGTAAGGAAAGGAGTGGAGAAGGCATAGGGGCTCCATCCCTCCAAAAGTCTCCATCAGGGTTATAAATCTCCACTACATCAAGACATTTCCGTGTCTGTCCTCTGTCATAACCAAGGCACCCAATTCCTCCTGTAAAAGATACATAGGTCAAATGTAGCAGTCCCACGTTCTGCTGTAAAATGCATTGCTGGCTGCTTTTTCTGTTTACATCTTCTCATCTCTCACTCTTTTCTCTTGCAGCTTCAGAAGTTTGTGAGAGAACTCAAAGCAGAAGCTACAGCACATTATCCACAGACACCAAAGAAAGATCCTTTCTGAAGTCTCTTATCAAAGGAGAAGCAGAATGTCTTCAAAACGCAAAGGTATTTTGTTTTGTTTTCTCCCATATGGTAGAAATTGTCATAATTATTTGTTCCATTTGCTGGACAAATTGCAATGGACCAAAACCTATTTTTCAAACACCATTGGTGGATTTGACCCTCACACATTACCACAATTATTTGCATTTGTTGGTTAGTTTTCTTCAATAAAAGAAAAATATTACAACTATCTCTTATGGCAAATTACATCTATTTCTTAAGGCAAATAGAATTCCAGGGATAAACCTATCCAACACATAGGAGTGCCAGCTGAGTTATTAGCAATAAGACCTACTATTGAATGGTTAATTAAGGTGCTTGAAATCAGTATGCAGTATTGAAACAGATCCAGTTTCCTTTTGCTGGGGCAGGCTGCAGATGTACCTGAGATCCCTGTGCACACTGGAAACACTGTACCCTGATAGTACTTTGTAAACTGCCTTTCCAAATCTCTTCCAGTGATCAAATCCACATTTTGAATTTACAGCTTTTAGTTCTGGGGAATTAATGTGCTGGTGTCCCCATGCAGGTTTTCCATCTGTGCCAATGGACACAATACTCTATAATGAGCACTGATGGCGTTCTTTTGTGCATGTGTGTGTTTGTGACTACTTTTAAACACAAAATGACTGCAATAGGCAAGCCATTTCCACATGGAGGCTGGCATTCCAGATACATGTGTAGGGCTGCTCAATTGTGCAAATCCAAAATGTGTTGTAAGCATGTAATTATGCTTACATATGCTTTCCCTTTGCATATGCTTCCCTTCCATATGCAAAGGGAAAGGACGGCAAGTGCAACCTGTGGTGGCTCAGCTACTTTTAAAATGTATTGGCTCTAGTGCTGTTAAGCTGGTCTGTCAGAGAAATGAGCCCCTAGTGCTCCAAGTTTTACTTGCATATGATTTTCCATCTACCTCTTAAAATGGACTGTTATTTTTAAAATCTTTTGTGCATTCTTCAAAAGTGTTTGCAAAAGGAAGCTCCCTGTAACTGGGGACTGTAACACTCCAAATTTGCTAACACTGTATTCCTGATGTGTATTTTAGAGTCAGGCAAAGATAAAATCAGTTAAACCTGCATCAGAGCAGCAAAATTAGACTAAAATTCAGTGTCCGTTATCATCAGCAGAAAGTTTTCCTCTGGCTGAAATTAACAGTAGTTTATTTCATTCAATATTTGATATTAAAAACCTTCACCAAATTTGGTTTTCATATCCTTTTCCAGCACAGCAAAACTTTACTTGCTTCAATACCCACCAGCAAGGTCCTTGCAGTTTGTACTAAGTACCCCTTGGTGTGTGCTTACACTAGGCTGGCACCTAAATGTGTTCAGTATTAACACCCTCAATTAAAGCAGCATTTTCTCTGATGGGCTCCTCCCCTGAGGCTTGATTCACCTAAGAGAGCTGAGATTAATTTAGGTCATGGAATTTTGTTAATCATTTCCATGTCAAAAAGGGAAGTGTCACCCTGCTGAGCCTTTCTCATGATAGAATCTCACTGAGCTATTCCTTGGGGTATTTCAGAATTCAGACATTTACTTATTGTATTGTTCTTTAAGCCAGAAGCATTATCCTCTCCTGTGCAGTCTTTTCCACTACTCCTTCATGTCTCGTGAAAGAGGTGCCACTCTCAGGACAGGACAATATTCCCCTAAATTTATCAAGAAATTAAGAGCTAATAATTTTTTTTAACTGATAAGGCTATTTAATTGATTGCTTATCTCCTAGGGTTTCTGACTGTACAGCTTCCATTGGCACATTCATAGATTACAGCATGCAAGACAATTTGCCACCAGTTTATGTACAGTCCACAGACTGCAGCGAAATGCAGAGAGAGATTCTCAAGGCAGTTTTAACTGGGAACCAATAATATTAAAACTCCCCACAGACTAAACTGACCCTTTCAAAAGACAGCTTTGTGCCAAAGACAGATGGCTTCTGGTTGTGAAGCTAGATATTTTTAAATTAGCCCAGTTCTTACTGTACTCCACTGAAGAATATGCACTCACCCAAAAGCAAAGTCTTCATGTGAAAAATGAAAGAGGTTCTTGTTCAATCAGAGGAATAAATGGTACCAGTTAGGGAATGCATGCAGCATGTCAGAAACCAATAACTTTGCTGATGGCCTTATTATTTCAAGCAGGAAGGGGAAGGTGAACAAACTTGCTCTGAACTTTTCTAGAAGTATAATAGCCATTTATTTCTTACTGTGTTTTTATTGTCATTTTCTAAATAGAGTAACTGTGGGGCAAGGTAACTTCAGAAAGAACACAGATAATCAGGTAAAAAACTGACAAAGCAGTCAGTAACTTTTTGCAAAAAACCCTCACAACCATTACCTGTTAATGAAGACATCCAGCTGCCACTCCAGGAGATCCATCATCAAATATTTTTCCTGTATAGTTATTAGAAAAGTAGTTTTCTAAGACCTATTGGTGCATCTTTTCAAAAATTTCAGAGCTACTACATACTTTCAAGTATTTATGAAACCTTCATGGGGTGGTTTAAGCAACTTATATTTAACCTCTTTTAATCCTTTTAGTCTTTATCAGAGACAGTCCTGAAGGTACAAAATATCTCCATTTTATTTAAACCCTGCACAGCTATTTCAGCTAAATCAAATTTCATATTCAGTTTACAATAGCAAAACTAAATTCTCAGCAAATAGAAAGGAAGAAGGAAAAATCAGAGGGAAGGAAAATTCCATTTTCAAGCATAGAAAAAGAGCATTCTGGAAAACAAGAAATCATGAATTTCAACCTCCTCTCTTAAAGCAATGTTAACACTGAAAGGTTGCTAACAAAGGAACTGAGGATATGAGACTCTCTGAGCAGTGTTTTTCTGTGTTCCCAGATGCAGAAGTTGAGAATTACTCCTGTGAGAAAGTTTATTTTTTCCTGTATGGAAATGGCTGTCTCAGGACTCTTTTCAAAGAACTGAATACAAAAATCAACAAGAAAAAGTGTCTCAAATTTAAATCAATTCACATATACAACCAAATGTACAGGAATCTCACATAACCAGGCTATTCATCATCTACAGTGTATATACCATGTGAAATTTCAAATTGGCAGTAAAAAAAACCTTGCTGTGTCAGACAACTCTGGCCACTTTCTGCTCCATCACTCAAGAATCCAGATAATCCTGTCCCACCGGCTTCTTCATTCATATTTATGAAACCATCAGGAATGCAAGTGGAGACATAGGAAACTATAGTTAAGACCACAAAGATTGTCCTTATCTCAGGTTCTCTGGATAGAGCAGCTGAAAAACTGAGCTCATGCTCTGCTCTTACAGGAACCTCTACATAAAATGGGGATGACATTCCGGGAGCTAAGGCATGGCACAGAAGAGGGAATAGGGGCTTAGGTCATTTGAGGGACACTCTTGTACCAAGTGATCCATCAGCAGTGCATGGTGTACTTGAGATTGTGCCTTAAACCATCCAAAACTTTAGATGGGGTCAGTAAAACACACCCATCACAGCCTCCTGGGAGTCCCAGCAGGTGTGCCAAGGGCAGTAATGCCTTTTTCCATGCTCATGATGTGGGGAGGGTACTTTGTTAAGCCACACTCATGAAACAGAGCGGGTGAATTCAACCCCACCTGGTTCAGTTCTCTGCCTAAAGCTCAATTATATGTCCTTTGTGCAGAGAAGATGGGTTTTGCATTGGGAGTTTTAAACATTTCTGTCATTATCACAATGATCATATGAGAAGATTAAATCCCAGAACTCAGTCTTCCTATCTCTTACAAATACACCCGTTCAAAACTTCAGGCTTTTTACAATTGCACTTTTCCTAGGAGATACTTCACATGCCACTGAAGGACTAAAAAATCCAGTGAAGCCACCTTTGTGTTCCACAACCCATTAATGCTTGAGAGCTTTCCATATCACACTTGGATTAGTCTGCAATTAAACATACTTTCAAGGGCACTCTGTAAGCAGTGGTACTAATGGACTTTAAATTTAACATGAAGCTCTCATAGTAAAATAAATATATAAATAAAATACATGATCTTTATTAAGAAGTCAGGATAAAGAAGAGAAGCCTTGGATGCAAGAAGGCAAGGAAGGGCAGGTGGTGTGATTAGCACATCTGCAGCATTTCAATGAGGCACAGTTCTGTGCCATGCTCTACCCACACATTTCTTGTATCTTGCTGAAGGCAAAGCACCCAGCTTGGGCTGGGGTCAGCTGCCTCTCCCTTACCCCATGCTCACTGGAGCATGCAATTTAGAGCCACGTCAGCCTTAGCACAGCCTTCCAGCACTTGGGGGGAAGGTCTATAAATGATTGTGAAGTGGTAAAGAGTCACTGTCAATAATTAGTTCAGCAAGGTGCAAAGGCAATAACTGCTTTAAATATCTCCAAATATTTCTATAGGAGTGAGCCTGACATGCAGTTGAGTTACAAGAAGTAGGGAACATTCCAGCATCCACCTATTTCACTCAAGCCACTGATACAAAACAGGCACTGGCACAGAGGAATTGCACTTCTAAGTCTCATCCACACCAAGCTCTTATGGAATCAAATTGCCAGGCAGTCAAGTCCAACAGTGAAAATTTCTTTTCCTCCAGGAAAACCACACAGATGTAAGTCTAGATTGCTCATTGCATAGACAAGGTGGTTGAACAAAATGACACCTACAAGGTGGCTGAGGGTTGTCACCCAGAATTTTCTTAGCCTTCTGATGTTTCATATTGGAGTCAGAGTTTCTCACTTTCCCATGCCTTTTAACATAAACAAAGAATTGTTTTTTGTAAATATGGCCAATGTGTGCATTCCTTCAAATGGGAGGAGAATGTGATTAATAGTCTGATTGACCAATGTGGTTGAGAGGTGGGAATTTCACCTTCCAATCCATTGTCACCTTGATAAAAGTATATATTTGGAAATTAATAAACAAAGGCCTCTTTTTCGGCCTCAGCGCTGCATCTCAAAAGATTCCAGGTCTCTGTGTGATCATTTCGTGTCCGACTGCATCAGAGGGTCACATAGGACTGTGCTCCATTGAGACTGACTACCAGATTCACACTTCATAATTTGGTTGAAATTAGACATGCACTACTATCTCTCAGACAGGGCAGTATATCAGGGAACAACAAGAGCAGAGCTGCTTCCAAAGGGAAATTGAGCCAGGTAATGAGCTCACCATGAGGGCACAGCTTCACAGAACCAGAGATGGGCAATTGCAGGAGGCCCTATCCAGCATGTGTCAGGCAAAGGCACAGAAGGAATTGACCCCTCAGGCCTGTGTTTAACTGATGCTCCTCGTGGATCTATGGGCAAAAGGGGTGGGTGGAGGTTCCAAGTGATGCTGCTCAGGATGATCAAGACTTGTTGGTGCCCTCGGGGTACTGACAGTGTTATTCTTTATCCTATAACTGAGTCCTCAGATCACAATAACAAGCAACATGTGCTTTAGTAGTGCCTCTTTGAATTTTTATCAAAGGAACCTGGGAAATCGGTTAAAAAAAAAAATAGTAACTCTTCAACAAGCAAATGAAATCCAAGATTTGTCTCCCATTAAGTAATTCATTATTAAATTGATCTCTGGAATGCACAATGGATTTAATAGTGCTAATCTCTTATGTAATGTTTCCCTTCATTACCAGCACTCAAGCTGAGTCTCAGTAGTTACATTTCTCTCTCATTCTCTGCTAAGCAGGGCTGTGTAGCTGGTGTCTCAGAGAAATGAGGGAGCCATAAGCCAGCCCTGGCAGGCACTTACAAAGATGAAACCAAGGAGCACTGTCATCCTTTGGTAACCCACAGCAGAGCAGATGAGGTAATGCAGCTTGTAGAAGACATGAGGGCAAAAGATTGATTAGAAGCAGGGCTGATAAAACAGAATATTGTCTTCCTAAGCATGGTCAGTGTTTCATATTCAGCTCCTTTTTTTCTCATAAAATGCCTTTTCTCACTTCCTTTGAAAATACTTAAGTGTGTAGAAAGCAGTTTCACTCTCATCTATCAGACCAATTTATCTGCCTATTTTTGTTCCTCCCTGCACATGGACACCTTGGAGGCTGTTGCACAGATACAAAAGCTCAGAATCAGACCCATAAGCTGGTACTTGTCAGAAGTCCAAAGCATATTTATAAATAGACATGTTTATTTTAAAAGAAAGTGTTATTCAAACGCACAGTTAATACTCAAGCATGAAAGCTAAAATGTCTCCTTGCAGCTCCTCCTACACACACTTGGTTTTCCAGAGGGACCCCAAGATACATATTCAAATAAGTATTTTATGATCAAGGCATTCAATATTTAATTGAACCTCATTTAACTGTTTAAAACTTAAAAGAAGCTTTCGGCAAGAACCCAGGGGAAAAATCAAAAAGTTGTAAGAGGTAAGATGCCAGTCTGAGGAGGATAAACAAAAAATCTTTGGTTCCTAAATCTTCCCTAATAGGATTTCTCACTTAAGTCCTTCAATACATTATTATTTATAAAGCAGGAATTATACAGCATAAAAGCAACACATGGTTAAGACTGTCATAGTGATACAACTTTTTTTTTTTTACCAGTGACCTGTATTTCTGATATACTTGTTCCACAGAGTGTGTTTTATCATAAGTAATGAATATGGGATTCAAAGAGATTCATTTGGATAAATTTTCCTAATTTGTATGTTGGCTGTGATATGTTTTCAGAGAAGTAGCTAGAAAGGATTTTTTTTTTAAGTGAAAGATTAAAATGCATGACCTTAAATAGAACCTTCCCATCTGTTTTTCTTCCAAATGTGTCTCAATTGCCTCTGTCATTAAGAACACAATACTGCTCTTTCTTGGGCTTTCCAACAAATATAGTTATGTTCCTGGGAAAATATGGAGAGAAAGAGCTGAGACCAGTGAAAAAAGATGAATAGGAGAAAGAATTTTGAACCTTAGGAAATGCTGTTCATTTACTTATGAGAATTATGCATGGTGAATAAATAGCATGAGATTCTCTAGGAACATTACACAACAAACAATAATTATGTTGCAGGATTGCTTATTAAGACACATGGTACAGTTCTTGAACAATAGTCAGGCAAAAAACTCTGATCTATTTCTGATTTTCCTCCCATCAGCGTGACTCCAGAATAATTCCATTTAAGTCATTAGAGTTTTACATGCTGGAGCTGGCAATTAGCCTGGGAAGGGTTTTTGGATAGTGACAACATACTCTGTGCTGTGCCAAAAGGACTTTTCAGAAATTAACAGTTCAAAGGCTAAGCATGAGATTCTGATCTGGATGAGAATAAAATGATCTTGACACAACACAACAACCATCAGCAGATTACTTACTACAGATTTACACCTACATGGATGAGAACAAAAATTAGACTTGTCTATCAAAGAATCTGCTACTTCACCTTATTCAAAGCTAGTATTCCATCAATTCTTTCTGCTTCGTATTTGTGATAGAAATTGCATTTATACATCAAAGATGTTAGAGAGAATAAACTTTCTCTGCAATGAGTTTTCATCTATGCTCTAGAATCCCTCAGTGTGCTGACACCTGTGTAAGAGATCCTGCTGGAAGGAGCTGACAACCTTACTTCATTTAAGGATTTTGTTTTCAAGACTTGCTTGAAAGAAATCTTATCTCTCTGCATCACTGTGTGCCCAGCTAGAACTATCTCTTTATTTCATGTTTTTATTCCTGGGAAGCAGGGTGTTGTCCTCCAGGCATACAGAACATATCTTGCATTTACCTGTTTCCACCTTGCCTCCCTTCCTTTCCTTCCTCTGCCTTCAGCAGCCCCCAGTGGATCTCCTTAGCTGGCTACAGACTGCAGGATGCCCATGGAGATGATGCACCCCAAAAAGAGCAAAAATGGTAGGAGAAGTGGGGGATACCTGTGGGAATCCAAGCAGTGCCATTCCATGCTTCTGAATGGCCCCTCACTGAGTGTTCCGTGACTGGGCTGCACAGGAGCCTGTTAGTTAGATGTCCAAGTTCTGTGCACACACACACTACACTGTGAGAGAAATTTCCATTAGGATTGGGGAAGGTATCAATAACAATAGCAGAAACTCAACAAAAGTCGTCTCTCTCATCTATAGCACAAAAGTTTTGTCATTATGCCTGAGCTATCTCTGAGGCCACTACATGAGAACCACCTATGAACTATGATGCTCTTCAGAATGTGTCTTTTTGTACAAATCACCCTTAACAGCCTCTTCTAGACTCCCAGAGTGCCTGACACTCCTTATGAAATGGGGTGATGTCCAAGGGATCCACAGCTTTGGGGAGCCTGCAGTGGTTTTACTATCCTCATGGCAGTTGCTGTTCTTTGCTCTGTCACTATCAACCTCTATTCTTTCCATTCCCATTCTTTCCTGAACATCATCTGCATGATCAAGTCCCACATCAGCCAGATTCGGAACACTTTGACTGCCTTCCTCTCAATGCCATGAATTGCCTGTTCCCCCAGCCAGGGTTACCATCACAATTGTGTCCAAAGGGGAACTGGACCCACTTCACAGCCCAGCATCCTGAGAACTCACAAGGTGACAAGAACCTGTTACCATGGATAAACTGTGGAATGTATCTTTTTTGTGAGGTTTCATTACAGTTGGCAAGTGTGAGTTTACAGCTGGAGATGAGGGTGCGTGGTGTCTGCAGAGCAAGATGCCAATATAATGTCTGTATCACTGTTTCCAGCCAGAGTTCATTTGGGAAATGCTTAATCACTTTGAGAGGTCTTGGAAAATGCTTTAATCTCTCCACAGAGTTTTCAGACTGTGATGGTTAACATTTAACGTTGTCTTCTTAATTTTAACAGATAAGTCTCTGTTTCCACCCATACTCTTGCAAGTGAATTTAAACCAGAATATTCAAAGGCAGAATTTGTTGACCAATTATTTTTGGCTCAGACTTGTCTTTCAATTAAAAAAATAGTTGTAATATTATTTGACTTCCCAAGAAAAAAAGACTTATGCAATTCCTCTAACTATATGTGTGTTATCTATCCACATTTACATTATTTTCTCTACCTTACATAGCTTTTGTGCCTGTTGTCCAGTTTCAACTAAATTTTGCAGATTTATAAATGTTAAAGTTCTTAGAAGGTTTGTGAAAATTTGCAATGAGGAGTTTGTGAAAGCAGCCCAGACCTAGGTCAAAATGTCTTCTCTGCAACTGATATTCCTGATACCTGATGGTAACTCGTCTGTGTCTGCACTTGCTGCAGTTACACCTTGAGTGGGCAGAGCATCAAAAGGGAGGCAGTCTCAGAAATGTAATGGTAAAAATAGCCCTGTCTTTCTCAAAAATCTGGTGCTTGGAGCAGCGTGTGAACTTGGTATTAATCACAAGCAAGTTTGTCCATTACAGTGAAATTACCCCAGATTTACACAGCTAAAACTGAGAACAAGCACTGCCTTTATGAATGTTTAGTTAGACTTAGTGGCAAGAGTGAAGGGTCCAATGCTGCAAACTGTTAAACTAAGCATGAAGTGTGTTGGTTCCCTTAGGAACAAGCTCAAATAAAGACTGCCATGGGAAGATGTGTGAACCAGCAAAATGGTGGAAACAGCAAAACCCTGTTACCACCCATGTGTAGATCAGATTGCAGGAAAGATTATCTTTCCCATGCACACAGAATTATTGGTATTGGCCAGCAGACAAGAAAGAATTAAAGTTAGTGTTCAGCTCCCTGAATAGTGCAGCACTGGCTGGTGCACATACAAAACCAAGACTTTTTATTTTTTTAATTAGCAAAATGCTTCTGAAGGTCAATGAGACCATGAACTTTCCTCAATGCCATTTAAACAGGCATTTTTCATATTTAAAGCTGTGTTTTGTGTTCAGTCTGTACATTGCATTACTGTAATTGCTCACATGTGCTTCTTGCTTTATGGGATTTTGAGGGAAGAAAATTAATGCTGTTTTTCCCATTAGCCACTCCTTTTCCTTGTGCCAATGTCAGGCTTGTTGTGAAGAAGACTGTCAATTTGTTTTATCACATGTGTCCCAAGGTGGCTGCTTTTTTTTGCTCCCTGATTCCCTGTGTCATCCCACCCTTTGGGGTCTTGATCTTGGAGCGCTTCTTACTGAAACACATGAATTCTGCTGTTCTCTTCCCAGCTATTCCAGCTGCTTCTGCTGCCCCATTAGAGCATCAGTGTCAGTATAAATAATTATATGTATTTAACCTTTTACAAATCATGAAATCACCATGTTTTCAAAGCAACTTTGAACCTGGGCAGCCAACAGTCTCATTATTTAACAGCACACTGACATTCTCTATCACTAACCTTTGACAATAATGACACGACTTTCTGTTTGCAAAAGTCACTTTTCCATATGCCTTTCACTCTTCCTCCTGGTTATGCCTATGGGTCTCTCTTAAACCACTTAAGAGAAAGAAGTTTCTCTAAAAGAACACAAATGCAGCATTAAAGCCGCTTTCCTCTTCTGCTTCAAAGACACCTTTCCTGTGTAACCCCTGCAATGCACTTTCTGTATTATGCGCCAGGAACAAACTCTGCTTTATCCCTGGTATGTAACAACCCAAACAAAGCCCAAACACCCTGATGTAGGAAGCATATTAAGCTGATAAGACTGTATTTTTGTGTTCACTTTGATAAGCTTGTAAGCAGGGGTAGTTTGAAGTAGAGAGTATTGAGATGTCCTGAGATCCTGATAGAATTGCTGCTTTCTTCATGCCTAAAGCTGCCCAGGAGACCATGGGAGCATGGAAGGGCATGAATCACTCACAGCCCACCTGTAGGTTGACTGGATGAACTTGTTTCCCTGCTTCTCCAAGAACTTTCCAGTCATATATCTATCTACAAGAAGATAATTGGGGCAAAAGATTTTGAGGTAGGATGTTATTGAACTAATTTCCACAAATTGTAAAACTTTTGGTCAAAGTACTGTTTTGAAACAAAAAACTTGAAAGAATTCAATCAAAAATTGACAAAAGGAAATATCTAGATTTTTTTTTTTTTTAAATGGGCTGTGTTGAGGTACATGGAAGAGAAGAATTCACTGAGTTTTATCAGAAGACACCCATGGTGTTGGTTTTGGGAAATCAAAATTTTCTTTATCATTATGCCTTTCCTTCTTGATGCTGCATATATTCCTTAGCATTTCACTACTCACCTGTGAAATGGTGCTTCAAGGCTTCTCTACTTGCCTTTTAAAATTCATTATTATTTATGGCATATGCTGATACCCTGAAGAAAAGTATCTTAAAAAGTGAAGTATCTTTGTTGCATGAATCCAGAAAATTCCACATTCACATAATTTAATCTACATAAATTACAGAAGGAAGAAATAATGTAGGGTACAAATAACTTTAGAAAAATACTCTCCATTTAGTACGAGGAACTTTGTCCTACAGTACGTAACAAAGGGTGAGATATTTCACTTCACAAAGAAAAATTGCTGGAAAGAAGAAAAAGTCATGGTGCTATCTGTTAAAAATCTGTTTCCTCTTACCCAAGACATAAATCTCCCCATTGACTACGGCTGTGCTGAAGCGGTACTTGGAGAATTTCATTGGAGCTCTTTCCGTCCATTTGTCTTGGCCTGGGTCGTACTGAAACGTTCTGTTACTTAATCGATCTGGCTCCTCATCAGGCAGATCCATCTGTATGAAATATGACAGCCATATAATAATACAACATTTGGATCCCTCCACATATGCCTGCAGGCAATTAATCACAGCAGACAGCTCGGCAGATAAATAGCATAAACACATCAATTACAGCTGCAGGGGATTGTACTCCCCAGGGTTTAACAGCACCCATGGCTGGTGGCTGGGAGTCTGCTGGAGAAGGCAAAGGAATAAGTGGATATCTATGTCCTGCAGCAATAGAACCAAGGATTTGGGTACTAACAACACATTTGGGGTTAGGGTAAGGGTTAAGGTTCCCAGCTCTGGAAGAAGAGACCCCCTTCCACAAGGCTGCTGTACAGTCCTAATAATAATGAGGAAAAAACAGTCTGTCTTTTTTTTTTCCTGCTAAATGTTGAAATCTTTTCTACTATTACTCAGACTGTACCATGAGTCTCAGTCAGGTATTTTGCTGGCCTTTCTCCATCCTCTCTCTTTCTTTCTTTCTTTCTTTCTTTCTTTCTTTCTTTCTTTCTTTCTTTCTTTCTTTCTTTCTTTCTTTCTTTCTTTCTTTCTTTCTTTCTTTCTTTCTTTCTTTCTTTCTTTCTTTCTTTCTTTCTTTCTTTCTTTCTTTCTTTCTTTCTTTCTTTCTTTCTTTCTTTCTTTCTTTCTTTCTTTCTTTCTTTCTTTCTTTCTTTCTTTCTTTCTTTCTTTCTTTCTTTCTTTCTTTCTTTCTTTCTTTCTTTCTTTCTTTCTTTCTTTCTTTCTTTCTTTCTTTCTTTCTTTCTTTCTTTCTTTCTTTCTTTCTTTCTTTCTTTCTTTCTTTCTTTCTTTCTTTCTTTCTTTCTTNAATAAACATTTGCATGTTTATTTGGTCAGCCTAACCACTGTGATGTTGTTTAACAGCTGTAACTTCAATAGTTTTCACAATAAGCTCCTAACCCCCTTGCTATATCTTTGTTGCAGTAACACTTTCTATACTGCTCTTTCTACACTTTCCTACTGCTCTTGTTCTCTCTAATTTTCTTCCTGCTTCTCTGCCTGTCTTATACAATGCAGGGAATTCAGATGCTGTTTTCTGCTACAACACCCTTGAATGTTAGCAGTGGGATGTGGAGGGAGGATTCTGAAATATTTTGGGATGGAAGCTTTCATATAGAGAGAGTGAAAAGGAGAGAATTACTTTGCTTGCTTGTGATAGTGTTACACGTGTCCTTGTTTTCTTGTTATTTTTCTTTCCCAAAAGACCTTTCCAACACTAATGTCATGGACAAGATAGTAGGAGGCAAGCTAGAGAGTAAATACAAAGCCCCTTGGTTATTCCCTGTAAGTGCCCGGGGCATGTTCTTTCTCCGTGGTAAGTGTGAAACACTAATTTATTCACTGAAAGAGGGGTATTTGAAAGCTGTGTATTTTCAGCACAGACTAAACATGTACTTAGGAGAAGACACCACTTGACATGCTGTAAATTCACATCCAACCTCATTTTTGTGGTAACATTCTCCTTGGAGTGCACCCTGTTCTCTCTGTGTATAGAAAACATAACTTCCAGCAGCTCTTCTCTGTGTCTCAGGGGTCTGAAATCTTCCTCTCAGCTTCACCAAACACTTTCTTCCATTTTAACATCCCCCAGTTACCAAGGCTGGGGTCACTTTGGGTTTTAACTGCACTGGCATCAGGGGCCACACCAATGCTAAGCAGAGCAGCACTGCTTTGAGCATGTCCTTGCCCTCCTAAGCTGTCATTTTATGTCCTGGCTTGACTTTGTCTTGTCTTATTTCAATTACAACACTTGAGTGGGAAGGGAACATGTATTTATCTCTGTCCTGTAATAGACACATGCATTTAGGGCACTCTGTCAGTACTGTTAGTGTTTGTTCAGGATTGACAGAACATTCAGTGCTGCTCCAGCACAGGGACAGCCCCTGGCTTGGCCAGCTCATTTGCTTTCCCAGTGCAACTGTGGGGACCCCACATACACAATCAGTGCATCTGACAGGGGGAAGATAGATGGAACCAGAAGAATTCAGCACTCTCTAGTGCTGGTCTAAAAACACTTTTTGGAGAACTTTTGCTAATTTATTCTGGTCTGTACAGGTACACCATAATCTTACAAAGCTGTGGGTTTTGATCAATTGCTGTGAATCTACTCATCCCAAACATATTTCTATATAAACTCAGACACCCATGCATTGTTACTGATAGTGCTGGTAGGCAGGTATCCACTTTAGGTGGGTTTTGAAAAAATTATTCTTGGCTCAATATTCCTGACTTGTACTTCTAAGCCACTTTGCCCTCTCACAATCTGTTCTGGAAAAAAAAGCTTAATAAAGCTGGTTGTCTGACTTCAACATCTGTCTTTGTTATATGACGTATCTTTCAGTTCAAGGTTTTTTTTACAGACAGATTGTTTCTACATTAAGTGTTTTTCAGTTCTTTACATATGAGATACCCTTGCAGAGCTGTTTCTGTATCAGAAATACTCTCTGGTCTTTCTGTTGCCTCCTTGGGGACTCCCACACTCAAAATATTCAAAGCAGTGGAGCTCTTGTTAGCTGAATGCATCTCACTTTTAAATACTTTAAACAGTAATTTATTTCAAGAGGACAGAAACCACTGAGTTGTGATAACAGTCTGAACATATTGCAATGAGGTTTACAGATGCTCCACTTCATTGTCAAGTGAATGCAGGGCTTTTTCCTGAGCACTCAAATTTAAAATCACCAAGCAATAAATAAAAATGGGCTAGACTCTTAAAAAAAAGATATTTTGCACTGGGAGCAATGGAGAGAGTGAGCACTGCCCTTGACATCCATCTTCCTTGTAGCATAGCTCTGTATAATCTCTGTATTACTGAATATGTATCTCTGGCCCTGCTGAAAATCCCTCTAAAAACTTTACATGGCCACATAATACAACAGAAATAAATAAATAGATTAGTTAAAGGACTCTGTTTCCCAGAGAATGCTTTGACTTTTCATTTAAAATGTAATGTAATGAAAATCAAATAAATTAACTTTAATTAACTAAGAAAGCTTCCTGAGAAATCGAGGTGAACTTTAAATGTCATATATAAATCTGTCCCTGAAGTGTACCTGTGTACATGCTTTTTGAAAACAGGGAACAGTTAAGGCTCCCTGTCTGATTAAATGTCATTATTTATTATATCTAGAAAAATTAAGAGGATGGTGAATAAGGAATAGAAAGGATGGAACCTTTAATGACAAAGGAGATGAATTTTAAACTCTTGCCCACTGTCCACATCTCTGTGAATAAAAATTGCCCTTCCTGAAGCTGGTATTTACAGTGAGGATGGCATAGATGGATATTATTCTCCTTCACTCTGTTTGGTTTTCCTACAGAATATGTTTAATCAGAGTAATGTAAGGAACTTATTCTTCTGTTATCACTAATGTATTTTCCCATGCAAGAAGCACTGTAAAATTACACAACAGTTCTTGTTAGTGCACAAAGCAAATAAAGTAAATGGGCACAATTCTCAACCTGTGGTGTCCATCCACCTAGCACGTACAGCTTGTCCTTCACTGTCACCACCATGTGGCAGGCCAGCGGTGCTGGCAGAGGTGCTGTGCTTCTCCAGGTGCCTTGCTCCATGGAATACTTCTCCACACAATTTGTGACCAGATACTGATTTTTTACTTTTATTTGCCCTCCTATTACATAGAGGTCATTGTGGGCAGTGCCCAGTGCGTAGAGCTCACGGAGCTGAGTAGTGCACAGACAGTGCCAAAAGTGGTTTCCTTGCTGGTGGTATCTGTAGGAAAATTCAGAGTTGTTAATGCCCTGGTTCATCCAGGTCCCATCAGCCTGTTTGAAATGTTACCCCTTTTAATTGTCAGTGTTTACTCAGTGTAATGACAAGAGGAGCTCTCTCCTTCCCAGAGAAGTTATAAAATTGAGCCCAGTATTTGCAGAATCAAGCATTTTTAGTGTGAGGAATCCTAGGTGTCCTTTCAAAGACATTT
The DNA here is from genome assembly GCA_013397195.1 of Hylia prasina. Classification (NCBI taxonomy): domain Eukaryota; kingdom Metazoa; phylum Chordata; class Aves; order Passeriformes; family Sylviidae; genus Hylia; species Hylia prasina. Next base: position 502,917 of record VYXD01005952.1, read on the forward strand.
GATCATAAGGTAAGAAGCTGCTTATTTCTGCATGTGCTGCTCAATCACAGTTTCTGCTGAAATGAGTGGAGCAGTGAGAACTCAACACTGCTGAAAAGAAAGCCACTTCACCTGCCTCACTATGACTTTATTTCCTCAAATGTAGGCATTTGTGTTTGAAAATGCTGTCATCATTTTAAAATTTTATCTTTAATCCAGGAAATGTATGGTTTTCTTTAAAATGTGTGCATCTGAAAAAGATATGAGTAAAACCAGAATGAGGTTTTTGAGCTATCAATCATTATCTTTAATCTATGAAGCACTATCATCAACATCAACAGAGAAGCATGTTTTCTCTGTGTTGTTGGGCTCATTGGATCATTCATTTGGCTCATTTCCCCCTGCTGATGCCCTAGAAAAGAAATATCCAAGGAAAATACTGCAGTTTGGGTATGGAGAATATAAAATGTACATTCATTGATCTAATTGAGCTCATTTACTCAGAGATACTACAAGAGCAACTTCTCATTCTTTCAGGAGAAGAGGCATCAAGATTTGGTTGTATGTATATAACTGAGAGCTATGAAAATAAGTTGTGACAAATTGATTAAAGTAGCCAAAATCTCTAAGAAAAAAAAAACCAAACCAAATAAAAAATGCTTTGTGTAATGGTCTTTTTTTCTTTTTTGTCCCCAGGGACATTTTTTAGATTTAAAAATTTTAAATAATTAGGGGATTTCTGACAGAAGGTACACACCTATAAATTTCAATGTTCCTGGTCCTTTGTCTAGACATTTTAACGGCGCTTGCCTCGCCTGCCACAATGATATCATTTTTCTCAGTGACAACACCAGTGCAAACACATCCTAAGCCCTCTCCATACTTCGGGGAGGAAATGAAGTAAGTCTTTCGCGTTGCAGGAGCGTAACAAAAGCTGGCATCTGCATAGCTGCCATGCCTGGACCTGATACCAAGGGAGTTGTTGCCAATGCAGAGCAGGAGATCTGTTGTCTCCATGCCATATCGCAGGCTGAGGGAAAGGTGGCTGGGCAGCTGGATGGTTTTGAGTGCTTCCTCAAACATATCATTGCATTCTGAATTGCACAGGATAATTGTGTTCCTTTTCCGTGCTTCCACAAGAAAAGAGGGGCTGACAAGTACTAGTCTGACTTGCTTGAGGAGCTCAACAAGGTGTTCTGAACGTGACTCTCTGCTGTGCTTGACCCATCTAATGACGAGGTCCAGAATGCTCTCCTCCCTGGAAATATTCAGATCATCTGATTTGATGAGAGTCATCAGCTGCTGGAATTCAATCTCTAGTATTTCTTCCTGCAAGCTCACTTCAGCAAAATGCTGATACATGTATTTCCTGGCTTGGTCACATAAATCTTCTGCCCCAATGTGGTTTGCAAAGTAGTAGATGCCCACACAGTTGGAAGCATCCATATGTTCCATCATGTACTTCTGGCACATATTGCAAACCTCTTCCATCTGCATGAAGTAGGCAGCAAGGGCGACAGTCTGTACATTGAGGTTGGTGAGGTGCAGGTCTGCGCTGTACATATAGTGCAGGATCACTGACACGCTCTCGGCAGAGATGTCGTGCAGCACCACTTCCTTCTGCGTGCACTCTGCCAAGCCACACGTGAACATGGCTTTGAAATAGGCACTGAAGGCAGCCAGCACCACCTTGTGGCAGGGGAATTTCTCACCTTCTGCAATCAGCACCACATCGATTATCTGTGTTGATTCTTTCATTCTCTTTACTTGCTCCAATAAAGTCAAGCTATGGTGCTGCTTTCTCTTTTCCTCAGCCTTGCAATTCATGGTTGATCTCCAAACTTCCTCTCTTTAAATATCCTCAGAACTCAAGGTCTTGATTGGGAATGTTTCTAGAGATAGAAGCATAATATTGTCCAATAAGAACAAACAAATGAATATTGCTGTACTTATCTAAAGCTGATCATCTGTATGATGTGATATGAATCAGTAAAGTATAAAAATTGTGCAAAATTACAGTGAGGTCTTAGGTTCAAGGCCCCCAAGACAAAATATAAGAAAAATCAACACTTCAAATTACCTTCAGTATTCAATACCTACCCCAGGTTCCGTTATTACTTAAAGACAATTACAGACTTCCCTTCAAAACAGCCTTTTCAACTGTCTTCTCCCTCTTTTGCTTGATCCTGATACAGAACCTATAAAAATTGAATCGAGAAAGTCAACAGTGTTGTGGGTAGAGGCAGCTTTTATCCCCAAAGACTGGCAGTGAAGTGGAAGGAAGCAACTCATCCAACTGGCCAGATTATTTTCTCTCTCATACCAAATCATAGGTCACTGGTTTCTAAAGAGTTGTTACCAGTTTTCTTTGGAATAAGTGAAGGATCAGCAAATGGAGGCCAGCCTTCAAGCTGTCCTCCTTCTCAGCAGGATGTTTATGTGCTGTAGAGTCACAGTTTTGGTTCCACTCAAGGGACATTTTAAATTAAATTGTAATTATTAAGATACTTGCTTCAGTTTTATTTATGAGGGGGGAAAAGGAAATTTATGGTCTCATTTCTGTTTGGTTTTGGTTTGTGTTTTGTTTTGTNATCTTTTAGTGAATCTCTGTCTTTCTGCAGAATGTGAGGTACAGGTGTAGAATTTACTTGAGGGATACCAGTCCTTATCACAGTTCTTTCTGTGCTATGGTAATGAGACAGCTCTGTTTTAGAATGCATTAAGGACTCATGTCATGAATCACCAGTACACAAACAAGTCCTAAAGCTGTGGTTATAACCATATTTGAAACACATGCTACAAAGTGCTTAATGAGACTGTTGAAATGAGTAACATTGCTCAGCAGCTTAAATGTTTGCAGGATCAAGGGCTTGTATCACAGATTGAATTGGGTTTCTCAGATCCTGGCAGCACACAGAGAAGGTTTAGTTTCATTAAAGAAACATGTGTCAACATAAAAAATGAGTATATTAAATTCTTTGAAATTTCATTTAAAGGTATTTTTGCAAACAGATTTTTCTACAGATTTAGATAGATCTTTAGAAATATTACAGTTATTTCCCAGGTGGAAAGGAAATCTACAGCTATACAAACTCAAACCTTTTCTTTTAGCTGTTCAGTTGTTTTTGGAATTAGTCATCATTCTACAAGTTAGGTAGATTCCTCACTTTGAGTGCTAATTTAAAAGCCAAGCATGCCTGAAGACTGGCATTTCCTTAATTTGATCAATTCTTTCCATATTCCAAATATGGAACCAGAAGCAACAAATCTAAGAAATGAAACTAGGTTATTACCAGATTTAAAAATTGGATTTGGAAGAATAAACATTAACATCTGGATGTGGGCCAAGCTCTGAGCTCTTCTTATGATACTTTTAAAATTCAATCGAAACAGTAAGTTTAGTACAAAAAAAGATGGAGATGGTGTTTAAAAATCTTGATTTTTTTTGTCTCCTTTGAAAATAAATACTGCATTTGAGAAAACGTGGGTCTTAATACTGTATCAACTGCCTCTGGAGGAATCTTTACAGTCAGTAGAAGCCTTTCATGAGATAGGAAGTGTTCTTGATTTTATCCTACATGATAATTAGACAATTTATTGTTTTCCCCTTGTGCTATTTCATTACTTTGTAATATTTGATCTTCACTGCATTTTGATAAAGGAACCTCCCTATATCTCAGAAATTGTGTTTACCATCTCAAAGACCATAAGCACAGATATCTTAAAGATGAGCTGTAGTACCTTGAACGAGGTTGTTAATTTCCAGCTGTATGAAAATGTTAGTAAGCACCAACAAGCCCCAATCCTGTTTCATAATCTGACTAATCATGACTTTTCCTCCAAAATGATCAACTTCTTTCCTTTCTCTTTATGATTTCTCTTCACGCATCCCCTAGCTTTTCTATAATGGTCAAAATGTGTATTTGTAATGTAAAGGACAGGTGAGATGATTAGTCACCGTCATTTTCCCCAGACTTTTGTACAGATCAGGAAGAAGCTGTGTGTAGAACTGGGCTGTGATTTCATTTCCTTTGCTGATCACCTTTAAGTTTTCTTTCACTGTAAGGGCAACACTTTGTCAGTGATTACACTGTTCATTAGATTTGTGAATTTTAAAGTGTTCATACCAGTGATCAGCACATCTGGCATAACACCCTGGCAGCCATCTCCTCTGCGCTTTCATCAGCAATGGTAATGTTGAGGCAAAACATAACTCATGCCATTCATGTGCTACTTGAGGTAATAATCTAACAGACAATAATGTGATCCCACACCCACTGCCCAGGCAATGAAAGGTAGTGCCCATCTGCACCCAGGGCAGGTGGTCTCCTCTGCCACCTCAAAGCTGCTGGGTCTGCCCTGGGCACCCTCACCAGGAGCTGCCACTGGGAGCAGGAGATGTGGCCCCTTCTGGACCTGGTCCATACTAAACCATCACATCATCCTGTGCAAAGAGTCTGTGCCTTGTAGGCAGGATCACTGCAACCCTCCAACCTGTCTTCGCCCACCTCATTGAGCTCTGAACAGCAATGCTGCTTCCCTAAGCAGAGCTGTAGGAAGAGTATGGTTACTTCACACCTGCAAGAAGACAAAATTCACTTTTCCTTGCCAGAACACATCTTCTTTATCTCTGTGCTTTGACAGCAAAGCCAGCTCCTGACAGAACTGCACTCAACAAAACTGTGCTTGCATGTGAGTCTACTTTCTCCATTCTACAGCTGAGGAAACTGAAGCTAAAAGGTTAAAAGGAAAACAGGATTCAAAACCAGGGGTGAAATCCTTTCATTAACTTCAGAAATTCATTCCTGTACTTTAGCTGCAAACTTGTCACTTCCCTTCTGGCTTTTAGCAGTGTTTAGGTGAGATCTTTGGAGGTCTCTTTATATATAGTTTTTTTGGACTCTCCCTTATATCACCATTAAAGGGTAAGACTATTAAGGAAAAGACTAAAGGAAAGACTGTTAAAGGGTAATGATGAAACTGTGCTGCTTTGCTTTCCCTCTGGGTTACAGAGGGAAAAATATGATACATTGATAGTAAAAGAAAGGATAAGTATGATACAAATATAATTTGCAGCAAGACACTGCTCTGGGATTGTGTCAGAGGCTGGGTTGTCATTATAAAACTTCCAGTGCAAGGTTCAAATTCTTTATAATGTCACCAGGAGCTGAAATCAGAGTTAATGTCTCACTCAGAATTTTTGGATATTTTTTTCTTCTACTGTGAAAAATGGATTCAGATGCAAACCTCCATTGGATATTACTTTATTTGAAAGCTGGGATATTAATTATTCTCCAGCTCTCTCTGCTACTTTAATTTTTATATCAACCATTTAGTTAGTCTAATTTCACCCTTTCTTTTTTGCCTTTGTACCATGAACCTTATGAAGAGCCATATATAATGGTATGCAGGAGCTCCAGCATACACTTTGCAAGGCAGTAGCCTGCTGCATGAGCAGTTAAAAACATAAATAAGCACACCACTGAGAGCTCAGCTCTCTAGCTTTTATGAGGATATCAAACTATAAATAAATGCTGTCCTCAATTCTCAGTTACACTGTAGGCTGTTGGAACTGTCCCAGCGCAAAGAGACTGTAAACCAAATGGAAGTAGCTCATCAGGAATTTCCCCCAACCTCTGGAGGAAAAAAAAAAGCTACCCTGTAATTAGAGACATTATTTTGTCTGTATTTTTTGTCTGGGACATAGATTTTTTTTGTCTTTTCCCAAGGAATTTCCTATTTTTATGTCATGGTGGGAGGATGGGAGCTCCGGGTCCTGGCCCAGCAGAGGTCACAACACCCAGCGTGGGGGGCACCTCCTGCATTCTCCTTTTCCCCCTCTGCTTTTTTTTTTTTTTNTTCTTTTTCTTTGCCTTAATGAGGCTGCCCTGCCTTCAGGCAGCCTCCCTTCAGGTGCTGAAAGGATCAGAGTTCAATCACGTCAAAGAACCAGTGCCTCTGCCTATGAATTATTTGTGCTTCCTTTGTTATCAGTAAACTGAGAAGCAAATCTGTTAATTGTATGCATTATGACATTTGGCTGACAGACACACTGAGGCAGAAATCAGCACCCAGATGATGATAATGTTATAATCTCAGATTTCAATTATGAAGGCTGTGCTGGTATTTAAGATCAAGATTTTAAATGGTGCCAAAGATGTCACAGTGCTCAAAAAGAGCAAATAATAATCCTAATCTTGATACAAGAAGAAGTATAATATCGTATATAAAGGAAGCTTCCAATGAATTATAGATGTTCCTATATCTATAGGATAATAGGAATCATTATCTTAATTCTGACACCTGGAAAGATGCCGTTAGAAATTATTATGTGATTGAATTGTAAGGATTTAGAGGGTAACAAGGTGAAAAAAGCAGTTATGACACCTATTTATCACGAACAAATTGTGTCAATGCAATCTAATTTTCTTAATTCTTTTCAGAGACAATAGAGCATAATTTACATACATTGTCTTAAGACTACTGATATGGTCACATGTGACAAATGAAATCCACAGACTAAACCAACATCAGTTAGGTGCCCAATTGGTTGAAAAATCAGATTCGAATGATAGTTATTGGTGGTCAGACTGGGAAGCATCTCTAGTCTGTGGCTTGAGAGCTGTGCTGAAAAGGTCATAGTTTCAGGAAATACTTACTTTCTTGCTTTGACTCAGATATGATTTCTTGAATTAATTTCATCCATTCTGTCCAGATAAAATATACAGACTTGTGGCAGAACATTAAGTGGGAAGACAACCAATGCTTTTTAGGAAATTTATGTTCATAAGGGCATACTAAAAGATGTGACTAAAAGATGGTTTTCTGTAACAATTATACATTTAGTGTGTGGATACATTTCAAGTATCACTGTAGCTACAAGCAGCCAGGGTACCTTTCTGGAAGTTTTCCATATTCAGTCAGTCGCCACTTACTTAGAGAATTAGGATTTTTAAGCTTTCAAAGGCATCTAATTAAGTTAAAAGCCCAGCGCCTGCTTCAGCTCAGTGTGTAATGTAGGAACTGAAGTGTCTGCATCATTTTTAAAGGTAAAACTTCACCATTAAACAGCTTAGGGAATTCTAAAAGATTTGCCAGATGGTGAGATCGCCTTCAATTAAAGTCACAGAAAGAACCCTCCTTGCTCAGCCCTCTCATTCTCCCAGGATAAGCCCCATAGCAGGTACAGTTCATGTGATCTGAACTGATTTATTCCTGGAAGAAAAGGAGGAATTCTGAAGTTTTGAAACTACTAACACTACAAATATAATTACATCATTGGCCCATATAAGATAAAAAGCCTAACAGTCCTTCTGAGAGAAATTTTAACTACTTTTCTCCCTCCATCACTGTGGCGCCTTGTTTCTGTTACTGAGAAGCCTGAGTCAAGGCACTCTGAGATCTCACTATATCCAAGCATAGGCCAGTTCTTGCTGGGATGTGCTGCTAGGCAGGCTCACAGAAGCTTTCTTAGCTTGTTACAGTCTTCAAGTAGTACAAAAAGAGGCTCTCAGTGCTGGGAGATAGGCTGCTGACCTACAAGCTACTTCTGTAGATGTAGGCAGCTGTGGCAGTGTGCATCCCCTGCAACTCTGCTGCTCCAAGCATCCCACTCCAACACAGCCTGAAGTCATCTCCACTCAGACTGCAACAGACACAGCCTGGCCTTTCTGCAGAAGCTTCATTTTCTTTCTCATTCCGTTGCTCTTTATTTAAAATAAAAATAAAATGGGACTCAGCAAGGTTCTCTGAGATAGGAGAAACTTGGTACCTACCAGGGAGATTTTTTTAAACAGTTTGCAAACTTCAAAAACTGTGTTTGGGAGCATGATTGACCATTGGAGACCAGAAGATGCTTTGATCAGTTTTCAAAGCCTTTGCGTAGTTTATGATTCTGGGAAGATTTGATAGTTTGAGCTCTGTTTACTGCCAAGACAGGGGCATAGATGTGGGATTGGATTAATATTGATCCTATCTCAGCAAATACCAGGCATTTTTTTTTCCTTTAAGCAGTTATAGATTCATGAAAAAAATCAAAGCAGCTGGAAATGAAAGACCTTATAGGCCATCTTTTCAAATGTACCTTCACCTGACTTAATCTGGTTCAAAGCTCAGTGAAGTCAGTGAAAAGAATCCCACAATTTAACTAGAAAATTGATGTGGCTGTGTTAACAAACGCCTATGAACAAACCCCAGTCTGAGCCAATCATGTGCATTAATTGTATGAGAAGAATAGAAGCTAAAGATGTACATACCAAGCTCTTTTCTTTTACAGTTCACGTATGCAGATCATTTTTCTTGCATGTAAAAACTAACAGAAATGGTGAAGTACTCATTTACAGCAGGATGCACAAGTTTGTACAATGACAGATACCAGCAGAAGGAAAATGTATTTCTAAAGTGCATTTCAGTAGCTCTTTAAGCAGCCTGACAAGGGCATTAGGGGTTTCTCTTTTTGCATTTCTCTAAATATACTGGCTAGTATAGGAAAGGCTCACTTTCTGGAACAGTTATATCATATAATGTAAGCAGGACTGTATCACAATTAAAAGAAACTAGGCTCTCTTTGCATTTTTACAAAAGATTGTGAACTCTAATTGCTAGTATTTACATCACTCTGGAGCATGCATCCCTCAGGTGAGCAAATGCTAGTATGTTAAAACTTTAATAATCCTGTCATTCAGTAGTGATATTAGAAAGAAGTGCAAATTGTAAACCCTTATAACTCGATGTCAGGTTTCCATTTGTTACTTTGAATCCAAACTTACCACTGAATTTCTCCAGTTCCAATTTCAGTCACTACCAAGCAAACCTGTGGGTATGTCTATATTCACAGAAAGGAAAATTCAGAGCAATCCCTGACAGCAACACACCACCGCCTCCAAAATGGCCCCTGCACTGACACCAGCATTCAGTATCTCCTAAATCTTCAATCCCCACTGAACCCTCATATTGAAAATGTTCATCTCTTTGTCAGGGATCAGTCCTAGGCACATATAGATACCCTGATGGAAGAGGCAAGGTTTCTCTGAGCTTCCTATCTGGAAGCAATGCCAGATGTTTGCAGGTTTGTGGAGTATTCAAATCTTCCCACTGTGCACAGACCTCAGGCACTGAAATTTCTGCTTCCACAGACTGATCCTATTTCCACACTGCTGACAAACCCAATATAGCTGCAAACAGACCCCAAGTTTGATGTTGACCAGTGGTTCCTAACTTTGTCCTAACTTTGTCATGAATCTCTTACAATTCCTTTATGAACTGGACAGCAGGCACTGCAAAGAATGGAGAGGGCTCCGTTTTGGCACCAATTGTGGGTCCTACAGCCTCCTCCCCTTGTTGCTTGCCGTGAAGCTGGCCCTGTGTTTATGCTCCTCTGTAGTATCTTTAACGGATCCCCAAGACATTCAGGTATCCCTGCCCACAAGTTTCTCATGCAGCCAGCAACCTAAAGCAAGCTTGGCCCTGGTGATTCCACATTGCCCATTTGTCCCAACACCAAACACCCTTCCCTTTCCTGTTCCCAGTGGGGAATGTACCTTTAAATGTACCTTTCCGATGCTGGGAGCAGCAAGGGCCTGTGAGAGTGCCTGGGAGAGGGAAGCAGAGCTCTCACAAAGCAGCACAGAGCTCCTGGTAACAGTGAGGTGCCAGGGCTATAAATAGCCTGGCATTGGACTCCTAGCTGGAATGAGGAGGTGCTGTAATGTCAGGCACAGGGGCACATTAGGACACAGCCAACAGGCAGCGGTGCTGTTCTCCTTACCCCCTGTCCACGTGCTGCCTGCCCTGCTGCCTGCCAGGCATTGTGCTAGGGACCATCAGACTCTTCTTTGGAGTGGTGCAGCTACAGTTGGTGTTGGTGACCACGTCAGGTATTGCGTCTCCCACAGACCTTGCACAGAACCAGGCATATCTCTGGGTGGCAACTGTTCTGGGGGGCTGGAGCAGTTTCAGCACAGGAACACCAACCTGCCTCTGAGGCATGGCAACTCAACCACTGCAGATGATATTGTTTGCTGATCCTATCCAAGTAATTTCCAAAACCAAGGCCAGTGTTTCCATAGCTGATAGAAATTTTGCCAAACTGATCCTCCTGCCCTTCTGCAAGACCACCAAGAGCTGAAGCTGTACACAAAAGAAGGATTGCTGACCAAATTGAAGTGTTATCTGTATATTTTATGGCTATCTTCTTGTTTGTGCTGGTGTAGATCAGAAAAAGATCCACTAAATTGGTCCAGAATAGTAGGGCTGCTCTGATGTACACCTTGTGCTCTGAAAATTAAAGAGGAACAGAGATGGCCATAATACACTATTTTTATTTCCATATATTTAAGCAAAGATGGAAAAAAGATTAAGCAGAATGTAGGGTTATAGAATTGATTAATGTTGAGCCAATACTTTTAGTTGAGAAAGACATTAAGGGGTTTTCAGAATGTTCTTTTTTAAATGGCATTAATTTATTTATTCACCATGCTAATTGGTTCATTGATCATGAGAAAACTGAAAATGAAGTGTATTTCCTTATCTAGATGTTTAGTCTGATGATTTTATTACACAGTTTTTCTAAAATCTGTAGAGGAAGATGCAGAAATGTTCAACTGCTAATAGCAGTTTGTTGGATTTAGAGGGAAAATTAAAGTACATTATTTTAAAAGCATATTTCATATAATTTGTGAACAAAACTAGGAAAAAAATCCCAGTAATTAAAGTTTATTCTTGTCAGAGAATTCGATAGACCAGATAACAAAGATATATATTGTCTGAACTCACAGACTGTTCTTATCAAAAGTTCAGATTTATCTTAGAAATAAAAATACCCAATCTGATACCACAGCTCTCAGAGAAGCCAAGATAGAACAGTCACAGAAATGTCACAGCTGTGATAAAATTTATGGGACCATATCCCATAAATTTCCCTGTTCTCCTCTAACTTGGAACAATTTATAGCATGGTGCTGGTTAACAGTGGAGAATTTATGTAGTTAATTTTATTTGTATGAAACCAGTCCACTACCACAATAATAGTTTCCTTTATGGGTGCATTTTTTCTGATAATTTCTATCATGAGCCTGTTTCACAAAAACATGAACACTTTTAAGGCAAATTTCTCTTTATTGCTCATGAAATTATGAGTATTTCTCTTGCACTTCACTGAATTAACTGGGACACCCCATCATGCAGTGGGGGAACTCCTGGGCAGCTCTCAGCAGCACTCCATGATGTCACAAATGTGCCTCCATTTTTTTGCTGGAATTAAAAGCTTTTTCTGCTTTATGCCAAGCTTGGTTTCACCTTCTTCATGTAATTAAGTCATAATCCTTTCATTCTGATATCATCTGTTGTCATGGTGATTTTTATTATAAAAATGAATGGCTGAGATGTGGGCAAAGACACGTTTTTCCTGAACTTTGTTAAGCATACCAAAGGGAAGAGTATCTGTGATAATTCAACAAATGTGTGATCTTTTAGCACAGTCTATTTTAAACCGAGAAGGAGTAGGCATCAGAGAGAGAAAAGGCACGTTTAATGCAAATATATCAGTGTTTAGGAAATATGTGTTGAATTTAATGTTTTAGAACAGTGTTTGCATGACACCAGTCATACAGTACATGTTGGTGCTGCATGAGCAAAGACATTCCTTCTAAATCTCAGCTCTTAGTGATTCACCTATGGGAAAAATAGCCCTTTTTTAGGAGCAAGTCTGACCAGTTTCCAAGTGTGTGTTTATCACAGTCCAGACTTTGAGAACAGCTACACAACATTGACACTTCACCCGAAAGCAGGACACCTGTTCTAGTGGGTGGGTGCACACAAAGTGTCCATGGGTGAAGCTTTGCTCTGGTTTGGCCTGAGCAGGGCCATGAGTCACAGTCAGTTCTAGCTGAACTTCAGAGGAGATCTACATCAGCTCAGTTAAACTCTGGTGGGCATCAGGACATGTTTTTCTTTTCTGCCCTTGGAACATCGCAACCAAGGTTCTGAGTTGAACTCATCTCCTCTGTCACTCACCGTTCAGAACAGAACCTCCCTCTCCTCTGAAAAATACGCAGTTGTGTTATTAAATCGCAGCACATCATCATGTCTTGGGAGAGGAGATCCTTATGCTTGGTGACTCCATGCCCATAGGTGACTCCCAGCATGGCCACTTGCTCTTCTCATCTCCCATCTCAGCAGTTTCTTGGGGCTTCTCAGCCTCTTTTCCTGGAGAGTGAGGCAGCCTCTGGTTTGGCAACTGGTACCTTATGTTTGCTTTACTTCCCACATGAGTAGTTCTGGCATGTTCATTCATCTATGTGGCCTCAGCTGAGTGTGGAGGTGCCTCCAGGCTCAGTCAACACACCAGCCGATGACACTGACATCATTCATGGCACAGCTGCTCCCTGCTCCCAGCATGTCCTGTGTGGGCAGCTTTGGCATCTCCTAGCTGGGCAGAAAGCCCAAGTGCCTTCAGCTCTCAGGGTGGGTCTGGACCACATTACAATGGTTGCACTACAAACCATTTGTTGTCAGAACCACTAAAGATGTTTTGGTTATCATATCTGTATAAACAGTGCCAGTTTGGGTACATAGAGACAAAAAATCAGAAATACAGAGATTTCAAGTTTAATTGTATTGTCTATTCTCTTATGACAGTCCAGATACAATATTGATTTGGGTTCTTTTTCTTGGGGTTGGTTTTGACCTTTACAGCAATCTGGAGCTTGTCCGTGACCACAGGTCTGGGAGGCAGTCACAGGTCTGCACCCCTCTGAATTGAAATCTCTTTCTGGCTCTGTCAGATGATTCCCAGGTTGCCTGACAGACAATGTGGCGTGCCAGAAACCTGCTGCTTTTCCATTGAAATAAATGAGAAAGTTGTGGTTAAATTAACGCTCCAGCAGAGGTAATAAGGACCAACTCAGCAGCTGCCAAAATGTATGCAAATTGCAGTTTCACACATTAGGAGCTAGATGTTGCTTAATTTGTAGGTCTTTCTGTCTCTTAAATGAAAGAGCCTCCATCCAGTTCAGACAATCTTAAAACAAAAGACAAAAGGAACCCCTCAAAGTCAACCATTCATGAGTGCTTCTAAGTGCACCTACAGTTTTTCTTCTGGGATTTCCTTCCTGAGCTCCAATAAACAGTTATTACTGAGTTATACTGTACTGCTGGGTGCTTTTAGGCAAAATATCTGCTGATTTCAAAAGAACAGACAGCCTGATTAAGGAGGTACTGCTGGCCCTTTGGTATAAACAGAAATCTCATTTAATTTGCAGTGGTGCCACAATCCAGAGGCTCAATAACCATCAGGGATTTTCTTCTGGAAGTGAAGCTGTAACAGAGCAAAAGAAGAGTTGTGATAGCTGCCAGCTAGTCAGACAGCAGGAAAAGGCTGATAGGAGAGTCCTTGTTCTCCTTTTAGATCAGTAGAGATGGGGATGGATATGCAAAGAAGCATGTAACTGGATCGGGTTTTTGGAAAGTTTGGCCTGTACATTAGTTTTAATGCTCCTTAATCTCTCTAAGAAAATTATGTATGTAACTGTGTTAGAGTCAAAAGATTTCCAAATGGGCACGGAAACTGAAACTTAGTAAGCGAAGTGAATCCTCAGAACAGCAGAACTTGGGGTTATTATGGCCACATAAAATAGGGATAACTAATGTCCATCAAGGTGTGCTCTTTGAGAAGAAGCAAAATATTAAAACATTCTGAATCAAATTTAACTGGCTCAGAAATGTGCAGCCTCTATATATAAGGCTAAAAATATAGCTCACATTATCTTTTTTGGGTTTTATGCAGAAAGGCAGAGATTTCATTCTAAAACAAATCCCATCCACATGATTTAGGGATTTGCCTATCTTTTTTGCTCTTCTGTCTTATGTGGTCAGTTCTCAAACAAAAGCTATTGCTACAGGTCTTTGAATACCTTTGGAGAAGATTCTCCTTCCTCTGCTCTTGTCACCAACCCCTCCATGCTCTCTTCCTGATCCTGGATGTCATCTTCCTAGCCTTCACCTCACCTAGAGATACTGTAATGACCCTTGGCATCCCGTTAGCAAAGAAATAATAGGAATTTGCCCTGTCTAGTCATTATTTGGTTGCAAGCATTGAAACAAACTCTCACAAGAAAATGCAAGATAAAAAGCTGCAATGAATTTGTGGGCAATAAACACTCAGACTATAACCAAAACATGGTGTCTGAGAGTGATTCCCAGTTCCCAGAAGTGAATGCATAGTCAGGCTAGTTTTCCAGCTCCCTGCTGCAGTTAAGAGCTGGCAGGTACGTCCTCTCCATTGCTCTTACTTCTCAAGGAAAGGAAATCTGAACAGTCAGGTGGGATGAGAGATGCAGCCTTCCCTGAGCTGAGCTGTTAGAGATAAGAATTGAAAGAAAAGCCCCAGGTGCCTCCATTCTGCTTTTGAGATGCAGTCTTGCCAAACTTGGGTGATTTACCCAAAGAAGACTGCAATTCTGTCTGCTCTGACTCTGTAACTCAGTACAAGCCCCTGCCACTTTCTTTGGTCTTTGTCTCTCATTGCTGACCTGTGATAATGATGATTTCCTAGCAGAGAGATTAATTAGCATTTACTAAGCTGCAGGGCCTGCTTGCCAATTGTGCAAAATACCTTTGTGTATTCCAATAAATTCTGCATTTGCTGCAGCCCCTCAAACGGCGATACAATGGAACCACACACACACAAAAAAGCATTGTTCTTCTGACAAGCAGAGGCAATATCTCTGAGAGACACAGGGTACTCCCATCATGGGCATGAGGCATTTTTCCCTAAAGTGGCATGAAGATGATATTGGTTCATACATGTCCAGTCATGAGTGCTGAGCTGGAGGAGGTTCCTCTCTCCCATTCCCATGCTGCCCTAAAGGTGACTGGGATTTGTCATGTAGTGCTGAAGCTCCAAGCCACATGATGAAACTCTGTACCAGGGACGCAGAGACAGCCTGGACTTTCTGTCCAATCCTGGGTGTCCAGGTTACTGGAAGACGGATGGTCACAGCAGGAGCATGAAGGAAGGACCACCAGCAGGACCTTACCCTCACAGCCCTCAGTGAATGGTGCACATCCTGACAGGCTGAGCACCAGATATCCTCCTTCACCCCATGAAGGAGGATAGTCACCAGGCTGCAGTTTTGCGAGTTCACCTCTGACGGTTCTCATGAATTAGGAGGTAAAAACTTGGAAAGATCTGCAACATCACCACTCTTTTAATTGCCCACCTACAGTTATCCATAAACATGCAGGTGATTTTTCTCAAACCTTGCAGCTGACCATAGTGGTTTATCCTAGAGCACCACAGAAAATAAACAGGAATTAGGATCCTTCAAAAAAAGTAAAATTTCTTCTATTTCTGTTAAGAAAAAAAAGGATGAAGAAATGTAGCATCTTCCAAGCTACATCCCATGTGGCAATCTTCCAAACCTCTTTCCATATGTTCCTAAGTGTTGAAAGCCCAAATGTTCCCTGTCTTGCTGCCAAATTCTCTGCCTCAATCCAAATGGCTCTTACAATACAGTTGGATATTGTCTAGTGAAAAAAAAACACCCCTCAGATTGATTGATAATTAAAAATATATTTGATCATCAGATGGAGAAGAATGGCCAAAGGGTGCTGTGCTGAATGAATCATTCATGCTCACATATTTCAAAGCAGAAGGATATCTTTCTGATCTTAATGGAGTTGCCCCAGAAATTCTTAATTATTACAGAATATATTGCTGAAAAGATTTGAAACTGAGCACAGAGGAGGAGGCAGATGAGCCGCAGCAGAGATATGCACTGCCAGGTGCAGTCTGGGGAATGTGTCTGGCAGGCTGCAAAGGAGGCTTTGGGCTCCAGCAGCCTTCACTGTATTGGTCTCAACCTTGTCTCATTTCAGACTGAGCCCCACAAAACTATAGGCTAGGAATTTATCCTTGTTTTAAACCAAAGCATAGCTGCAGCTGTAATCCCATCCCTGCAAGTGCTGGGGTACAAGGCAGTGGTCTTGGGATGAGGCTGAAGCTACGTGTTGGTCAGTGCTTCTTGTACACATTTCATGGCATGGGAGGGAAAGAGAGACTCTCCAGTTTAGGAGCTGAATGTTGCAGCCTCCCATCTGCTGTCGTCTTCCTCAAACCTCCCAAGGTCTAGGAATGATGGAGCTTCATGTAGGTATCTCCATCCAGGAGTGGTCCTTCCTCTTGTGTCTGAAAGTGCAGCATCTCCAAACCTTAGTTTCCATTAAAAAACTTACTGTAACCCCAGAGAAGGTTCAGTAATGTACCTGAAAAAGTCAACAAGTGAAAATAAACGTGCTGGTGTCAGAGCATAGTACTGTGAGGCGGAAGATTCCCATCTGCAAGAGTTCAGGAATCCCCTCCAACAGGTCTGCAACAAGAATATGAACTGATGTTATGAGTCCACAGCAGCTGCAGATGCCACCGACTCCACAGCACAAACAAAACCACAGACACCTCTGCTACATGAGAGCCATCGACTGTAGCCAAGATACAATGGATCACTTGTGTTGGAGGAGACAGGATGAGGTTTGCGGGGATGAATCCTCAGATACTGTAACTTTTGATGTTATTAACAGTACATGCTACTAATTTCCAATAAGATCAAATGACAGGTGTTGATGGCCCTGGGGATTGAAGACACATCTCTAAAGCATAGGAGGCTCTGGTAACCATCCCTTTATGTCCTGAGATCCTCCAAGAGGCATTGCCATCTTATATAGGACATATTTTGGGATGCTTTGTCCCATTTTTCACTGCAATGCTTCTCATTTGACTTCTTTCTGTGTACCCCTGGGTCAATTACCACATGCATTAATTCAGCCTAGGAGAAAAACCAGTGAGTGCATTTTCCTGCACTAGAAGGTATAAAGTAATTGTAGCAGACACTGTGAAAATTAAATAACTGAGAGGGAACAATTATGAACCAGATGCAACAGTAACAAGTCTGGTGCTTAGTACAGAATAGGTCACATGTGATTTCATGGTATTAGGGCACAACACTGAGGACAACTGGGCCTTAGTTCTGTTGGTCACCTGGTGTTACCACAGTAAAATAACCCTTCCAGGAGCTAGGAGTGTATTTGGGATAAGGTTTCTGCAAGATATTAAGATCCTGCCTAACACCTACACCAGGATGGCAGAGTATCTGCTACAGTTTTTTTTGTTTTTCTAGCACAATGCTTTATTTTTTCTGTAACTTGTATTTCTCGCTAGGGATATTTTTTATTTTCTCTGGTACTATTCCTGCTTTGCATCAGTCTGAGCAACAGCAGGATTGGGCCTTCAGTTAATTAACTCATGCAGCTGTTTTGCTGAACCAGCTTCCTGGCTGGGAAATGAACCCAGTCAGCTGTGGATAACAAACCCCAGTAATAGAGATTTCAAAGATTTCATACTTTTTTTTTTTTACTTTTTTAAAAAAAAAGATATTTGAAGAGTTACTTTTTTTATAAAATCTGTTAGGCAGATGTTAGGAAGTAATTACTGTACATGAATCAGAAAGAGAATGCACATCTTTCATTGAACATGAGTGGACTGAGTAAAGAAACTGATGGTAGATGAAAAAAACCTAAAATATATCTGAGTGAAATATGCCAGAATTTGCCTTCAGGATTATAAAGAAGAAGGAGCACAAGGCAAGCTCCTCTCATGAGCTATGTGTTCATTGTCTTTCCAAAACAAGCAGCCCACTGCTTTTTTTATCAACAACAGAACCATTAGAGAGAAATTGGCCCTGGCTGGGCAGGGAGAGTTCCCATCAACACCTGATATCTACTTGCTTTCCAGCAACTGCATCAGTGTCCAGTGTGTTAGACAGAACTCAAACATCACAAAACTAAAATACTCTTAAATATCCCAAAGAATCCTTAGGTCATGGAGCACACAGATATGGCTGATAGGACTGATCATATCAGTTAAGCTCGTATCTCCATCTACAGATTTATTGTAATTTTTATGTAGAAATACAAATAATCTTCAAATGATGGTGTCAGGAGTAATAACACCAGAACAACAGGATAGAAAGCAAAACTGTAGCGAAAATGTTGCCCTGAAGAATGCAATTGTCCAGGCTGTGGTTTTGTCCAGGCCACAATATCCCATATATTTACAAATCTGGGCAATCTTCAGTGGCTGAAAAAGTTGCTGCTTCCACTGTATGCAGTGCTCTGATGGATAGATTTTGAGATGAGATAGAAGTTAGTAATGGTATAATTGGGTAAACAAAATCAGGAGCATTAAGAATGGATTCTGTCCTCAGCTTGCCTCCAGCATTGAGCCCTACTTTTCTCTGCCCTGATTTACTATGTAAAATACAAAAAGTTATTCTTTCTTTCTGAAGTACTTTAAAATCTCAGGTTCAAAGTACTACATTAGAGTGTGGGCTTGATGTTGCTGAGCCTGAGAATTGCTAAGCCCCTCCCAAGGAAATTTTTCAATTGTTTTCTTTTTTCCAGATAATTTTGTGTAAATATCAGGATTTTTCTCATAACATTTCTAAGTAAACAATGTTCCTTTCCCATGGCAGACCTCTCTCCCAGATGTTGTTTAGTATTTTCTATTGCTTGACCAATAGAGAGAGGTGTCAAGCCTATGGACCAAAAATATGCCCTTTTAGCGCAGCACGTTGTAAAAAGGCTGAATGAATTGTAAATAAAGCCTTCTGATTCTCTTCTGCTGTCTAACTAGAGTCAAGCCTCTTTATTTCATGTCCAATTACAATATTAGAGTTAAATAAAATAACTCCACAATGGATAATAAAAATACAGCATGTCTTTTTCCATCACTAGAAGTTAATGCCCTTCAGAGATGGGGTTTCTGTAATTACTTTTATGTCACAGTGTGACCAGAGCAACTGAGGCCATTATCAAGGAAATGATTCACCTGTACCGTGAAAGCTGCCTTAAGATTCTTTTTAGGGACATAAACCAGACCTCCAGATTGTGCTTATTCTCACACATAAAGTCAATATCATTCAAAACACAAATTTCACATCAGTAACTACAGCCTTCTAAATTCCATCCCAGAGTCTATAACCTATAAACACCATAAACAGAAATGTTACAAAGGAAGCCTTTCAAATTACAAACCAGACAGAATGTTTAATATTTCAAGTCTAGTTTATAATATAAAACCCAGTTTTGAGAAATGCTATGAAAGCATCAGGGTTGGGTGCATTTTAGAGCAGCATTTGTCACAAAAAAAGAGTTTGAACATTTGGGTTGCCAAGGTAGAAACAAGCACCACAGACTCATTTTACCCTTATGGGGATTCATCAAGGTTGTGCAGTGCAGCTGTTGTCTTAGGTAAAGAAAGTATTGGCCCCTAGCTGAAGGAAACAGAAACATAATTATGTTATGATGAGCTGGAAGACTTGCTAAGAAAAATTGGAATGCAAAGCGTGATAAATTATGCTTTGTCGATTGCAAAGCAGCAAGAAAAGCAGCTGGCACAATAACAACCCTTCTTCAGTCAATGCTTCCAGTTCAGCTACCAAAATAAACACCATAAACAGCACTACCCTACCACTCTAACCATGGCAGGATAGCGCTGGCTTTTGGCTATAGCATTTAGCCCTGGTGCAATAGTTCTGGGTTTGTAGAGGGGATTATGCAGTCAACCTTAGGAATAAAAATGAGAAAAGAAATGGTCAGGTACTCCTCAAAATTGAGACCATAATTCCTGCTAGAGAAAATTTATAGTGCCATCTTACTCTGATTTTTATGCATATTAAAATTCAAAGGTTTGGACCTTCTCATTCAGTTTCCTTTTGATTATGTTTTCTGCCCCCCAAAACTCTTTTTCTGCCAAGGTGACCAACATTTTCTGAACATTACTGTGGCCCTATGCAAGGAAATGCCATTCTGTAAAAAAATTCTTTAAGCTGTCTGTGCTGACATTGACAAGAGCAGGATTTCCCCTCAGGTAAACCACTGAAATTCACTCTAGTGATGTGAATAAATCCAGAGGGGGAATTGGACTAATTATATACCAGTATAGGAAACTTTTATTTAGAAATTGCAAAGATAGAAAGGGACAAATGTCCAAAGAAAACCTCTAGATAAAGGGTAGAATGAATAAAAACAACCCAAACGAGCACAGCTGAGGGTTTTTTGATAGGGCTGCAATGCCCACATGCAGCCGTTGTCCAGCAGAGCTGAGGCTGTGCCCTCTAGCGCCGGCCACGTGCAGACTGAGCTGAGACGCCTCTGCTGGACCTGTGCACTTCCAGACCTCTGTAAAAACCTATTAATTCCCAAGGAAGAGCTATTCTCAAGCAAAAAGGCTGCTAAAATAACTCCATCAACCTCCCTCCTGTGGAAAAAAGCTCTAGGGCAGATTTTCCACTCTTGTTTTGAATTTCCTGCCTTTGGAAGATGCCTCCCATTTCATACTAAGAATGTCTCAGAATCTGGTATTAATAATCTGGTGAGGTTTTTAACAAACCCCTCCCTCCAAAAAAAAAATCGAATTAAGCACCCAACAAATATGGACTGCTTCTCTAATAAGCAGTTCTCAAATTAACATCTATGTAGAATACATAATCTTCTATACATCTGTTCTATACATCTGTTTAAAAGGCTGAAACTGATATTCCATTACTGTATTTTTAAGTATATATTTTTTTGCCCTGTCAAATAAGGAGCACAGGCAAGATACTAATTGCTCCACTCATACAGCTACTGTTTTGAAGTCACAGATTTGTGACTTTTCATAATAGCATGATTTGCAAATTTTTATTACCTACAAAAATTTAGGACTATTTTTACTACTAATTATTTTTATTTACATGGTAAAATTACTTTATTATTTGACTGTAGTTTACATCTAGGGGTATTAAACCACTTGTAGCTTAATCTAATAATTGTATTCCTACTGATTGGGGAAGGTGAGATTACTGAGAGGCAGCAAATCAGTGGAAGCCTGCAAACAATTTCTGTGATACTCATGTATTCCCTGTGCTTACCTATCAACCTTTCTCCATTTCACACTAATTTGTGAGGAGGTCCATGAGGCTGTAGAATTTTGCAGAACAATCTTGAGCTACTTATAATTCCTCCTGGCACTGTTAAGATCAACTGTTAAGAACCTGATCAATATAATATTTTCCTCTAGTATTTTCTTTCTCAACCTAATCTGCATGACATCAAGCATCTTTTTTGGCTGCAAGTAATTAAAATAGGTATTTTACAGGACAATGAGAACAGTTCATCCCAGCCCCCACTCCTGCCTCACATCCCCATATTTCAGGAATACCAATGGGAAAGCAAAGGGAGATTACAGAAATAAGTAAAGATAAATGACTGGACTCCATCTAGGGATTAATAATAATTTTTTTTTAAAATCAGCCAAAGAGAAGGGCAAATCCCAATCAATTACTCTAAACCGACAGCCTTAGTGGCATTAGCTTTTTTGCTTTTCACTTGATTTCAATTCTTCCTCTTTACGCTTCATTTCCCATAATTTCCCACATGTTCTCTTGCTTGTGCTGTCTGTTGCTCTCTCCAGCGGCTATGTGGCTACTGTAACTTCCAGCATTTTTCTGGTTTTGCAGCAGATTCTTCCATAACCACATACTCCTAATATGTTTTATTATTCTGTCCTCCTCCTCTGATTTTTTTTTCCTCCTTCTTCTCAGCAAAAGTTCACTTTGTGGTCCTGGTGAGCAGAATCCCAAATGGTTTAGCACACACAGCCTACCAAATCTACTTCTCAAACAAAACTACTGCTTTAAATTTTAGGATCTCATACAGTCTCTTTACCTTTGCTTGGCAACAGGATGGCATCTATTAAAAATTCATTTTGGAAACAAAAGCCTAACTGCAAAGAAAGTCCTTGTTCCTTGTTCCTTTACACAACTATCAGAGCTACACACCAACCTNNNNCCTCTCCCTCTCCTCTCTCCGCCTGCTGTGACATCAAGTTTCATTACATGTATTTACTCTGTCATTCCAGCAACTGATCCTTTTCCTAAAATTTGCCTTGTCTGGAAGTGTACTCCTTGTCTCTATACTCTTGTGCATACCTTGGGGGTCAATGGAGACAAATTAAGCAGGGCTCAGCCTTTGCTAAG
Organism: Hylia prasina; assembly: GCA_013397195.1. Classification (NCBI taxonomy): domain Eukaryota; kingdom Metazoa; phylum Chordata; class Aves; order Passeriformes; family Sylviidae; genus Hylia; species Hylia prasina. The sequence continues at coordinate 524,965 of VYXD01005952.1, forward strand.
CCAAACATCCTTTCATACAAGGATTGAGTAATTGCTGAGTTAGTGTAAAGATTCACCAAGAGTGAATTTTTTTTTTTTTAATTAGAAGTTGATTTAGCTTAAACTCTATTTCTGAAATCTATTTCACTCTACCAAGACAAGAGAAGATGTTACAGTCTCATAAATATTGCATGCTCAGGCATCCTTTAGATTTTTCACAGGGAGCCAGTATGCAGTAATTGCTCTGCTGAATCCTGGTGTATACTCTGGGTATCAGGTACATGAAGTCCTCAGACCCAATCCTGTTTTGTCTGGTGGCTTTTCATTCACAGATAAAATTCTGCAAAGTAGTAAGACAACCAGTCATCAGTTGCTTGTCCTTTATTTTTATGTTGTTAACATTGAGATGGGGAAGTGTGTATTCCCCATGGGAAGAGATGCCCTCAAATTCCTGGGGTCTTACGGAAGCTGGCGAGAAGAGAAGGAGCTGTTGGTTGATTCTTCATTCCAGTGCTGTGGTGAGGATCTAGGCCTGCAGAGAGGGCAGGCTGCACCACAGTTCTGCCTCCAGTTTTAGCTACACCAAGGTTAACAGGGTATCAAGGGACTCATATATCTGGACTGACCAGGGCAGGCTCTCAAAATCAGGATCTCACCCTTGGGTCCCAACAAAGATCTTTTTCCTTGAGGTGCTATTTTTATCCAGAAGTTTAAAAAGAGTTTTTTTCCCTCAACTCCCTCCACCCCTCTGTGGCCCAGGGAACTCTGATATTCCCAGCACCACAGTAGGAGAGGAGCCTATTCCTGGCATCAGATTTCATAGATGGCTGTAGGGAAGCAGTAAAGCATTCCTGGCAGATAAACACTGAGCAGGGGAAGAGGCTTCTTTCCTTCTTTCTTTTTTCTTAATCCAGTTATTATCTGATCTGTATCATTTAAATAATTATACATGTCCTTGCTTCTACCAAATCTGGAGCTGGCTTGTGATAGCTCTTTAATTCCACCCATTCATGCTTAGATAGTAACTGGCCTAGCAAATGGTACAGCTCCAGGTACAGCTCCCAGGGCTCTGCTTAAGTGCAATCTAACCTAAATCTCAGTCATTATAAACAACCATAAATGTTGGTTTTGTTTGGTTTTTTCCCAAACAACAGGAAAACAGTTACAGGAACATGTAATTATGCTTTTGCCATTTATAACTAACACCACCCAGGCATTTAATAGAAATGACACTGAAAGATGAAAAAAAAAAATCTGGTTTTGATTCAATTTTTATTTTTATATGGCTCATCTTGGAGGTTTTGCATTTACTGTTATTAGTGTTAGCATGTATTTCTTTCCCTTCCTTAGCCTTTGTTCACAGATTTGCACTTGATGAGCATGTAGCCTCACTTTAAAAATAAGGTTAATAGTTGCCTCTTCTTAAAAAGGCTTAAGACCTCTAAGCATATGTAGGCATGTAAAAATGAAAGGAGCTGATGAAATGTAAAAGGCATGAATCTGTGCTCAATAAATGCTAAGCACTAGCAGTATTGAATGACAAAATTCTGTATCGGGATGCCTTGAAGCTGGGAAGCTATTTTGGCTTCAGGGAAGCCAAATGACAATTTTTATAAACAAGTATCATATACCACCAAATAGATCTCACATTACAGAGTAGCAGCACATATATTGCATATAATCTATAGTGATATAATGATTTATGTGAGTATAAATCATATGCTGTGCTTATAAATGGCCTTTACCCTGAATGAGGATGCAAAACGTGGGCCCGTCTCTGGACTGGTATCTGTGCGATCTCCCCCGTATGGCTTCAAAGCCTGAAGAGATGCACATTAAACGCAAACAGCGAAGTTTGGCGTTGGGATCCCAAGGAGCGGTTCGGAACGGGTTCCAGGAGTCAGTACGGCTGTACGATATCCTCTCTCTCTCAGATTCTGCGCGAGCAGCCGCCCCCCCCGCCCCGGGGTGTCTNTCATACATCCATGCATCCTCCATCCATCCAACCACCCACCCGCCGCCCTTCCGCCGCTGTCTCGCTCCTCTCTGGGAGCAGCCCGTGCGCACCGCACCGTGTGGTGGAGCCACCGCGCTCGGGCTCCGCGGGCGGACGCGGGGCCGCCGCTCCCGGCCGCAGCAGGAGGACGCGTGTGCGGGGCCGGCGACCTGGCATCGCGTCGGTG